>OZ025239.1:111357084-111422084 GCA_964019155.1 Osedax fenrisi
GGTGGAGGAGGGGTGGAGGTGCAGGAGGTGATAAGGGGAGAGGAGGGAGAGGATATCAAGATACACTATAGTAATAAGCAGGAGGATGAGGTTAAGATATACCGTAGTAAAGATAATGAGGAATTAAAAATTATGTATTAATGCAGAGTAGGAAGAGGGGGGAGGAGGAGAAGAGGGGAGAGTGATAATGTATTATGATAATAAAGTAGAAGTATTAGAAAAACTAAGTGGGTTAACTTCATATGATACAGATAGACTGCAGATGTATTGCAGATAGACTACAGCTAATATAGAGACTATTTAATGTCTAAGCTAGTGTAAGAGTAACAACTTTTAATCAAATATATCCCTGTATATCTCTCTCTTTCTAGGCTCAACTTGATTGGCTAGCATTAGGTGACCTAATTTAGGTCTAACTTGATTGGTTCAGTCTCCTCGGTTTCCTCTATTATGTGGTATTGTTGTATATCTTCCTTCTTACTTGTATGACTTTTACATCTGCGATAATTAGTATAGGTAGAACAGTATAATTAGGCATACAATGTATCTAAGATCTTTGTATACAGGTATAAGGGTTACCAGATATGCATAGTATAGTTGATATAGTACAGTATTGTACAGTATATATATATATATATATATATATACTTATTGTTATTGTTATTTTTATTTGGTGGAGTCCTTTCATCCCATCCAGGAACTTAGATGAAGTTTTCACTTATAACCATATATGGCTCTAATGTCCCTTCGAATCCGCTCTCATGTTAAGGCATCCATGGTTTTAACGAGAGCCGATCATTTATTTATACACAATTATATAAGATCACTTCTAAATAATATTTTAAGACCCATTTTATAAAATTAATTAATGGTCCGGACGAGGCTCGAACCCGTGTCCTACTGCTTGTGTGTCTGACGCCTTAGCCATTTGGCTGTGCACTGAGCCACACAGGCAGTTACTTATATGATATTAATATTGTTAAGTATAGTTTTATACATTATATCGCTGTGCTAAGCGGGTGACAATTATTGATGAGAAACTCGCAAGATAAATCATAATTTAATATAAAATTATGCAAATATATATAATATTATTTAGAAAACGGTATTATATAGTACGTTCTGAAGCATTTTTAGAGGTATAATGTTATATTTCTTTTTGCCTACGAGTTTTAACATAAAGTAAATCAGTTTTAACATATTTCTAGATGATACGAATTATCATTACTAATATACAATAGTCTATGCAATATATATATGGTCAGATTTTAACAATGAGAATCCATGACCAAATCTACACTAATATCTTCTACAATGTTAACTGTATCATAGTAGTATATACTGTGTTTTCATAAGATCTAAGCCATATGTCTAGTTTAATACTAACATATTTAGGTATTTATCAATTTATTATTTTGGTTTCGTGTTTTATCCGAATCTTATTATTTATTATTTTCATTTAGATTTTTAATTAATTTCAATAGTTATTAAACAATCCATATATCTACCCAGCAAACAGTAAGAGCAGCATAATAGCAGCATAACAGCATATGCTAGAGCCTAAAATGTTTACATTGTGCTATTATGCTGCTATTAAATGTCTATTATGCTGCTATTATGCTGCTATTAATTTGTCATAATATTATGCTGCTGTTATGCTGCTATTATGCTGCTATTATGCTATTATTATGCTGCTATTAATTTTAAAAGTATATTATGCTGCTATTAATATAATAGCAGCATAATAGCAGCATAATATACTTTTAAAATTAATAGCAGCATAATAATAGCATAATAGCAGCATAACAGCAGCATAATATTATGACAAATTAATAGCAGCATAATAGCACAATGTAAACATTTGAGGCTCTATCATATGCTGTTATGCTGCTATTATGCTGCTCTTACTGTTTGCAGGGTATATATAAATGAATTCTATCTGTAAATGAATTCTATCTATAAATGAATAAAATCCAAGTAAATTTATATTAAGTTTAAATAATTAGATATAGTATAACAAATAATAATTCAATTACTTATAATGCACATGATTCTTATTTGCTTATCTATGTGTGGTATATTCCATAATTATCATAAATATTTATATCGTATACAACACTATGTTGTCATTGAAATAGTTTATGTATTATATGTATCAATTAAAACAACTATAGTATAAGGTATTATTTTATATCATTTAAGGGGATGTCACACGACGCCCGCCTCTCTATGTATAGAGATAGCAAATAATGGGTCTACACAAAACTAGGCGCGCAGAATTCTATTCATTGAATTGAGCTAATTTTATATATTCTATTCATTAAATGTATACACATGATATTACAGGACGTATTTTTTATAATATATATTATATAATATATATATATATATATAATATATATATATATGCACACATTTTAATTTATTAATTTCTTGAATTTCTATAGAAATTGTTATTTTTTGCAATTATACACATACAAATTTAGAAAATTACGCCTATAATAGTATTCATATATATGTTATTTATATAATGCAATACAAATTAGTAGAATACATATAATAGTTTTTGTGATATCAACATTTATATACACATACCTAGAGCGAAATAATTATTCTGAGAAAACAGCATTTGAATATATATGAATACATTATATATCATATATAATGAATATATATAAACCACTTTTTATGTTATTTCTAGACTTTTTTCATAAATAATTTTTTTACAGATATTAAAAAACAAATCATAGAATTATGAAATAAAAAAAATTTTAAATAAAAAAATATTTTCACCAAAACAAGATGTGTGACATCCCCTTAAATGGCATATCATATACACCCACACACATATATATACATGTATATACATATGTATATATATATTTAAATGTATTGAAAAGTTGAGTTAATTCAAAATAAATATATATATATATATATATATATATATATATATATATATATATATATATATATATATATATATATATATATATACATATATGTATACACATACATATATGTATATATATAACATATTTTGTATAAAACTAATTGAACTTTTTTATCATTATTACTATTAACAATAATAACAATAAATATTGTATAAAACCATAGATTTATAGTTTACAAGGTAAACTATAAATATATGTATAAAACAAACCAATATTATTATTATAATATATTCCATTGCATTATACAATATGTATATGTATATAGATAGATAGATAGATAGATTAATAGTTTATTATATGTACGAATGATATGGGTATGTGGGATAGGGTTAGGGGTAACGAGTAAGTACATATAATGAGACATGAAACACAGATGAACAAAACGAAAAGGAAAAAATAGAATATATACAATAAAAAACATAATGAATTATTCATACCTCATATACACTTGTTAATAGTTAATAGTAGTAAATCTATAATCATATTTAGTTTAAGTATATTAAGTATAAATCCTGGGCTATAAATATATTATGCTATCACAAGTATAAATATATATATATATATATATATTGACAAACATATACCAGAATAAATTCTACATCAATGGCACACCCCATACTAAAATGGTAATTATATTATAATAAACTAAAGTATGCAATATTACATAACAAAGCATGCATATATAGTATGAATGCATTGCACTTTAAACAATAGACAATAGAAGCGGGCAGATGATAGTAAATAATAGACTGGTAAACAATAGATGGGTCAATAGATTCAATTTAATGGGAGTTATATGGGAGGGGGCAGGGGGCAGAGTCTGAAGTTATTTTGAAGAGAGAGATAGTTTATGTATTTTCGTATATGTGTGTGCATGTGCATGTGAGTATGTGACACATACTATGTGTGTGTGTGTGTATACTATTAAGAATTGTCACTATACATAACTAACATAGAATAGTAATAATAATCGATATTAGAAGTTCTGTGTTTAAGAAATAAATAAAAAATATTATATTCAATATTTGTTAACTTTTCATGTGTGAAATGTGTAATATGGACAGTTGTACAATATACTGTTACTGTGTTATCTATGCAATGTACCAACTGGCTTCCACCTCACATGTAGTGTGGACAGTCTAGATAGTGACACACACACCACACCGGATAGCAATACACTCATCATTTACTTCACAATGAGTCACGATTAAATCTAAAAATAGATTATCTACATCATATGTCCACTATATGCATTCGTTTAATTTTGTTTTCAAAAATTATTTTACTTTAAAATAATACAATATAATTCACTATCTATAAAATGATATATAATATGTATTTCAATATTAACTGTAAGTGCCTTAGCTATGCATTATGAATATGCTTCTTTACAAAATATAATACATATTATTATGTAATATTTATTATACACACGACTTTAGAATCCTATAATCCCTAAATCTCTTTATTTTATTTATTTAAAAAAATGTTTTATTGACTACAAAATCACGTGGTGGTTATGGACGTCATGAGGAGGAAACAAAAATAAAATAAATAAAGTAAAATAAAAATGAAGGAAAAGGGAGGGTAGGTTACAATGTTAATAGGTGCGTGGATTATTGGAGTTTATATTTAAATATTGACGGGGATTTTAAGCACCTAATTTCATATGGAAGAGCATTCCAGTATTTTGGCATTAATTTACACAATTTATACTGTTTGGAAGGTTTCACAGTTTGAACCGTTCAAAAATCTTGATAACAATTTCAGAGTTTATAAATACTATATAGAATATGTTATATAGGTACTTTTCAAAATATAAATATATCGCTTCGATACATTTATAATAAAAACCAAATAAGGTATGATTTTGTAGGATTATAAGGTGGTATGTGTATGTGTGCTACATAGGCATATCTAGTGTATACAGTGATGGTATGTGTGTGGGTGTGTGTGTGTGTGTGTGTGTGTGTGTGGGTGTGTGTCTACAGTGGGGATGGGCACTCATTCCTACGGGTACAGTACACAGTGAATGTCTACATTGTACACAGGGGCATGTCTACAGTGTACACAGGGGCATGTCTACATGGTATACAAACGTCTACCTATGAGCGAACACCTCCGTGAACAGAACCAGAAAGAAGCCAGCCACCACCAGGATCTGAACGTAGAAAGAAGTTCGCGTTGATTTCTCCATCATCGCCATCTTTGCCATCTCCTCTTCCAGCATGGGTATCTGTTTGTGGGGTTGTGGGTGTGTGGGGGTGTGGGTGTATGTGTGGGGGTGTGGGTGTATGTGTGGGGGTGTGGGGTAAGTGTGGGTGTATGTATGGGGGTGTGTGGAGGTGTGGGTCATAACTATATAGAAAGTGGAGCTGTGCAATTAACACAGTGCATGTAAAAGATAGATACGTAGATAAATAGAAATGGCACTTTTACGCTAAATTAACAAAATGGCGGCACCAATGATTAGTTATATAGGTCAAACAAAAGGGTCGGATATTTATCAATATATAATGAAGTGACCTATAGGTAGATATAATAGACGTATCTCTATATCTATAGATTACATATGTTAACAGTGTGATATTTACACTTACAATACATTTAATTATCAAAAACCGAAAATGACGAGGAATACTATGTTGTACTGTATACATATATGTACATATATGTATATCTATTATTTGCAGTTATCGAGAACATGCATGAGTGTGTATGCGCTTGTGTGTATCACCAAAGATATACCACAGAGGTCTATGAAAGGTGGGTAGGTAATAGTGCAGTTTACTTGTCATACTCTCTCTCTAGAATGACAAATAGAGCATGCATGTTTATTGATTTGATATCAGATCAGCCCAGCGCTGCTAAACATTAATCATGCTGATCATGCTAGGTATTATATAATATATCATCATTAGCAGCAACAGCAGCATCAGTAGTAGTAGCAGATCTTTATTAGGTAATACCTATAGTAGATGTACTCCTATACACATATTAGTTAAACTGAAGGAGGGAGCCTAGCTTATGTGGTATACCACAGAGATAGATACACATAGTGATGGGTATTAATGGATAGACTATAGATACTAGTGAATCAGTGCTGATACTGCAGGTATTATCATAGTGTTGTCTATTGTTATTGTTGTTGTTATTGTTAGTGTGTATAGCTAGCAGCAAGATTGTGTCAAGTCACTAATACCTAATACCAGTGTATTGAAGTATAGGCACTACCTACAACTACTGGTGCATTGTGTGCTTAGTGTAATCATTCAGTGTTGTACTGTTGATCACTGTATATGGCTGATATTAATCTGTGAATTATAGAATATGCATAGATTAATATTTTATACATATATGTATATATATATATATATATATATATATATATATATATATAATACTATCATATATGACTATATAGAGTTTAGCAATATATATATAACAACAAATAATAGATCCATTAGTGCAATATTACATAACTATCATATAATCATGATTAATACATAACAATGATTTACAGGTATTGACAACTTATTGATACGGCCTAAAGTCATAAAGCTAATAGATCTACTATATACTTATGAAATACCTATTTATTAGTGCATGCACACACACACACATGTTACATCATGTGAAATGAGCATAGTTAGATGGTGGTTGGCCAGGTATAATAATCGTCAGTGTATATATAATATATATGACTTAGTATATTAACTATATACACACACACACACACACACACACACACACACACACACACACACACACACACACACACACACACACACACACACACACACACACACACACACACACACACACACACACACACACACACACACACACACACACACACACACACACACACACACACACACACACACACACACACACACACACACACACACACACACACACACACACACACACACACACACACACACACACACACACACACACACACACACACACACACACACACACACACACACACACACACACACACACACACACACACACACACACACACACACACACACACACACACACACACACACACACACACACACACACACACACACACACACACACACACACACACACACACACACACACACACACACACACACACACACACACACACACACACACACACACACACACACACACACACACACACACACACACACACACACACACACACACACACACACACACACACACACACACACACACACACACACACACACACTTGTTGCTCGCTATATGAACACGTAAGCACAGCTACAAGCCCAGCAACAAGTCGCCGAGCTTGTTGCTTGCGATGTGGAAATCACCCCTTAATGAAATAAAGCCTAGTGATTGGTCGAGCCGATCAACACAAACCATCTGTAAGTTACAGGTTCCGATGAAGATTCCGGCGGAGAAACAGTTAGCCAATGAGATGAAAGTAGGCAGCCAGTTCTGCGGTGATACAATGGTCATTGTTATCATTGTTATCATTGTTATCATGGTTATACTGTACTATACTGTATGATAATGTACTTTACAATACTTTATGGTACTTTAAGGACATGATGTTTACTTATGAATATTTGTGGAAAGTTTAATTTTACGCTTGAATGATTTGATGATCTTGAACTATTGACCGGGAGTACATATTTGAATTTAATGATTTTAATATTATTGTCTACATTGTAATCAAATTTATCGATACAAATTAATGCATTTTTAATAAAAGATATATAAAGAAGTGTTAATTAAAATAAAATTAATGTATTTTTAATTTATAAATAATTAAATATATCTGGCATATTTTAAATCATTGACATATAATTAAATATACCATTGAAAAGTATCTATTTCGAGTACATTATAGTACACACATTTACCATTTCATTGACATAGCAAGCAGACATCCACACTTGATGTCACTATATTGAATTTACAATACACACACTATATATTACAAAAGAATAGAGGATATTATATTTACAAACTATAATAATACCTTTATAAATAATAGAATTGCATTGAAATTAAATATATGTATTTATATATAAATTATTTTAATAATACTATTTTAAACTATTTTAAATGTACATAGAGATATATATATATATATATATAAAGCGCAATTATATAATTAATGACAGTAGAAATATGAATAATATAAATGATGACGAATAATGTTGTTAGTTTTTCTGTAGGACAGTTGACCAGATAGACAGTGGTCAGTTGATACATTGAGTAGATAGAACAGTAGCCTGTCCACCTGGTCAACTGGTCAACTGTCTCGTTACAACAATAATGACCTTGTGATACATGGGAGAGGGAGAGGAGCAGGATATATATAACTATATATATAACTATATATATAACTAAATATATATATAACTATAACCTGATTGATGAGCATGAACTTGGCGGGTAGCATGGTGAAGAACAGCGTACAGATGAAGATCAACGCCGCTAGTCCCGCCTGGATCAGCATCAGATGACCAGATACCATGGTGATGGGGGGCTGTGGTTGCTAGGGTTACTGTGGCTGCTAGGGTTACTGTGGTTGCTAGGGTTACTGTGGCTGCTAGTGATGTCGGTGCTGCTGCTTAGTGGAGGCCGGTGACAGTGTTAACAATCTATTGGGAGTTGAGCTGTGAAAAGAAGAGAGTGAGTGAAAGAGTGCACGTGATAGAGGGAGAGTGAGTGAAAGATAGAAAGTGAGAGAGGAGAGTGAGTGAAAGATAGAAAGTGAGAGAGGGAGAGTGAGAATGAAAGTGAAAGAGAGTGAATGAATGAGAGAGCTAGATTGAGAGTGATAGAGAGTGAATGAATGAGAGAGCTAGATTGAGAGTGATAGAGAGTGAATGAATGAGAGAGCTAGATTGAGTGAGAGATGCATTATAATTATACATCAAAATACGTTTATACAATACTCTATTATATAATCTATGTATTCGTGTATCTAGGATAGTATTTTTAATTAAACATATTGTATAGATTTCACATTCTATTTACTTGACAACTTATAATATTTATATATTCACCAGCACGCCGTGAGTTTCATAAAATATAAATACAATATAATGTATTTAGGTATAAAGATGCTATAACGACATCATGTAATACTAATGGATACCTATTTCTTTGAGTAAAGATAATATTACTGTTATGAATGAATGAATGAATGAATTTTATTTACCAAATATTTGCTATAATAATCGGAGGGATACCCAGAAGCTATGTTTAGCTTATACTAAGGATACCCTTGCATAAGAAGGTCGACAATTTATATAAAATAATCTAATTTGAATAAATAACAGAAGATACTTCAAAGTGCAGAGGTCAGAGCTGCAGAGGTCAAAGCGTAATTAAAAAAGGTCAGAATAAGAATCAACGACTACGGATTACATTCTCATAAATATAGACTATTTTAAAAGGAAGTGAACAACTAATAATAATATTTAATAAAGTTTTATATAACCGATTTGAAAGTTGCAGGTATCAGAGAAATGTAATACGCATGATTGATACATCGTATACTGTATTATATAATGTGTAATATATTCTACATTGTACGATAAACACTGTATATTGTAGAATCTATTGTACAATTATACGTGACATAATTTATAAATTGTGTTTAAAATAATAATCGGCTCTCGTTAAAACCATGGATGCCTTAATATGAGAGCGGTTTCGAAGGTAGATTATAACCATATAGTTATAAGTGAAAACTTCATCTAAGTTCCAGATGGGATGAAAGTACTCCACCAAAATAAATCAATTTTAAAACAAAATGTATAATATATATTACGTATTTATAACATTTTATAATATACATTTATTATATATTATGCATTATATCACATATTAAACATAAATTGATAAATATATATATCATATAAATAAATATTGATATCCAATTTCTAGGTTATATTCTACTCTATAAAAGTATAGTGTTTACTTCTGTTAGTAATAGTGGATATCATTGTTTGGGATGTCACATATTCAGTACGTTTAATATACATGTGTGCCATCCCTTCAACAAATTCACTAGTAATACATCAATATTTGTCTACATCATTTCTTTATAGTAATTCGTCTACGTCGTATATTTTGTTATATTCTATGCTGCGAACAGAATATATTCTGAAATCAGCATATAGGCACTTAATACACAGCTATGTTTTCATCTGTTTTCATTTTATACTCTTGTCTATTCTATAATTAGATATTAAAATAATAATATATATATATATATATATATATATATATATATATATATATATATATATATATATATATATATATATAGTAATATATTCTGTTTGTATCTAAGTGTAGAAAGGGCTAAAGAGAGCATCGTAAGTATATATATCAATATAATTGTATCAACATAATGGTATTAACCTTAAGTTAATACTATTAACCTTAAGTTAATACTATTAACCTATATATTTAAGCTGAAATTCTGCTCATTAACTATGCTTTTACATTGTCACACGAATATAAATATTGACTAGTTTTACATTTAATTATTTAAATAAAATTGTCGGATGAATGTATTATTATATATATAAATAAATAATATATATATATATATTTATAATCATTCAACTATCGATATCTCAGTCACGGGACAAAAGAAATGTGTAAAATGTCTGAGATATGGGTGTTTCTGAAATATAGAGCGTCGACTGTATATGTATAGGGTTGTATTTATTAACGAAACAGTTGCTGTAATATCATTTTACATTAACTTTATGTTAACACTAACTATACGATAACAATTTAAATGTCAATAATTAAATATTTCTGACATTTGACTCATATGTTATATTATTTGTTGTTAAAATATATAATATATTCATAAAATGAATACTTACCCACACACACACATACACACACACACACATACACACACACACACACACACATATACACACTTATAGTACTAAATGTTAACCTTTACGATATTCAGAATATACTATATTTCTATATATAGCTTTTATATAACAAATACCTGTATAAGATGTATAACAACTACATGAGACATATAATTATAATATATAAATGATATTGATTAAATATTAGAATATACATCATATAAAATATATAACTAATAACTAGTAATATGTATTATATTAGTGGTGCAATAATAAAATAAGTATCATTATTGAATAGTATAATACCAGTAGGTGCTAGGTAATTATAATATTATATAATAGAAGATTGTATAATTACAGACTGTAGTTTTTGCCTATCAACATAACAACCTATAGAATACACAACAGTTGATATATAACAGTGGTTCTATCTGGTCTATCCTGTAACTATTATTTAGATTACCAATTCACTATTTATTGGAAAGTAGACATATTTCACGCTTGGATGCACAATTGTGATATATTCAAATGTACAGATAACACACAATATTCTATGAAAACAGCTAATTAGGTATATATTTTATATTGGTAATTATTATGAAAATTAATTGATTATTTTTAGGTATTTCTTATTTTCTTTTTAATACAATGATGATGATGATGATGATGATAATGAATATGCTGATAATTATAATTTATAAATATCTTTTTAAAAATATAATAAATATATAATAATATAATTATAACTTTTTTTATAAATGATTTAAAAAAAAATTAAATTATTTAATAAAAAGGGGGAAATCGTATTCCTATATTAATAATATACGACAAATATTGAAATTCGACTGAAAATTATATCATGTCATATATGTAGAAAATTCCCAGAATATGATCACTAAATTAATGTTGTGTATACATATTGCATAAGGAACATATTATTTAGGATGTTTACATCACTAAATTGATTTTTAATGAATGAATATATATATATATACACATGTATATAATAATCATAAATCAAAAATATATATTAACATATTAAACATATTTATTCCTAATTTATTACATATATTATTCCATAAATTATAAAAAAATGATATATACCATAAATTACCATATAATAAATGATATAATGCAATCATGCACAAAACAGTTCATACAAAAAGGAGGTATAGCATGAAGGCAAATCAAATAAATATACTATATGTTAATAGATGAGCACACATGGTTGTATCATAAACACTTTTATGATGACCATTTGTGATAATAATGGTCAATATGCATACATACACAGATATTTATAATAATAATAATATAGTTAATTATGACTTCAAAAACACTATGTTTATTTCACTATGTTGACATTAAAAGTCTATTATCTGCTATTAATTTGTAATGCTATATTATAATAATAAACAATAATATAATAGTTAATTATGACTTCAAAAACAAGTGGTGATTATAGGTGTCATTAGATAATAAAAAACAAAAATAAATAGAAAACGAATTACAATGATTTAACATGGGCATACAGTTTACGTTTAAACAATGAAAGTGATGTTGTACAACGAATATCATATGGTAGAGATTTCATTTTTTCGGAATTTATTACTAGACTCAACAATTCAATATAATATAAATATTTAATTTAAATTTACATATTAACAATATCTAATATATATCGATAAGTATGCAAGCTATTTAGGTTGCCGTTATGCTATATTTAGCATAGTGATATGTTTAGGCGAGTATGTAAAGCCTATTCGTAGATATAAAAACATTTCTTCTGTCTATAAAATGTATATTATACCTCATCGCATGAACATTTATAAATATATTTGCTTAGTTGGGAAATGATATGATTATAATATATACAGTATTAGTTTAGTACATCATATATATATATATATATATATATATATATATATATATATATATATATATATATATAGTATATTTATGATATAGATACTTATTATATAGATGGTACAGTAAATTAGAATGCTTTTATTTTAATAATCTAATTATATATATATATACATAAACAAATGTTTTGTTTATAATTTGAACTATCTACTGATAGATTACATTGTCTACTAGACAGTGTATATAGTGCATCTCTGTGTCATATTTAACTAAACAAGTGAAGCACATATTTATAGGATAAAGCTTAATATTAACATGTTTATAACTTACATCTACAGGACATATAGACCTAAGTCTATGTATTATTGTTCAAGTTTAATTATGTGTGCAATCGTTTCTCGAAAGCACTCGCTATTAAAGGGTTCCTTTTTTACTTATTATATAAATATATTGTATTGTATACATATTCCATGTGTATTAATATTTATTTATAGTATATATATAAAATAAATATTATTCATTCATTCATTTATTAATTATCATTAGTTATCATTACTTATCATTAGTTAGAATAAGTAGTAGTAAGCATTATTAACGAGGATATCTCATCTACTAGGACATAAAATAAAGCTTAATATTTACATGTTTATAACAAACACTGACGAGTTAAATTACAGGACTTACTTAAATTACGGTTCTATTACAGGAGAACAGATTTAACTTTAGAGTGTATTGTTAAGTAGTATACCAATGTATTATATCAATATATTGATTATGATTTTAAAGTAAATAGAATGAAATATTATTAATGAGGATAGCACATTTACTAGTAATTATATTTCTGAAAACTTTATTTTACGCTCGAGTATTATGGTCATGGAATACATAGATTAATGTAATATACAAATTAATGCACAAACTCATTATTAAATTAATGTTTTCAATATTATTATGCTAAATTGTCATATAATATACATTATATAGAATGTCGATATAAATAATATAGAATAACATCATTCAATTTAAACCGAATTTATAAATAAATTTATATTTCGAATAACATAATTATAAGGAATGACAAACTTATTAACAATTAATTTATTTCTATAGTACAAATAAATAAAATCTGTTATTAATGACATCACAGAACATAGTGTTGTTATGTAATATGTATATGTATAAGTGAATAACGTTCACAAAGCATGGCTTTAAATCTATTTAACATCGATATATAAATTGATGTATTGTTAATAAATTGATATATTGTAAACTAATACAAGAATAGTCGCTAAACGATCTCGAAATACGCGTATATAATACAAATATTGTACACAAATATATATATATTATTATTATTATTATTATTATCAGATTTTGGTACAAGTACCTGGGTAATTGTAGAAGCATTGCTGCTTGTCGAGACAATTACCCTTAATTTAACTTGTTGACAGATATCAAATAATTTAATTCCATTATATAAATATAATGGAATGTGAATATTGTGGAATATAAAATATATATAATAATAATAAGGTTGACTTCCTGTTTACACTAAGATAAATATAATATGATAAAATTGTGATATCTGTCAACTCGTTATTGATTAATTCATCATTTAATAATTAAATAAACTATAAAATAAAAGATAAAAATAAATAAAATTAGTGTAGGTATAAAAAAATAAAAATACAAAAACATCATTAAAATAATTTAAATTTCGATACTAAATAATAATACGAATATAATAAATAAAAAGATGAGGAAACTATACTGAACAACAACAAACTAAGATTTATAAAAAAAAATATAAATAAAAATTATATAGAAGTCAAAAGTGATAAAAAGTAATTTTCAATAAATGTCATTAGAATATAAATAAAATAACTATTTATTAATTTTTATATGAGTATAATTTTTATATAGAAGTCTAAAATTATTAACAACAAAATATTGTATTATAAAAGGCAGTAAGAAGATTAACATTATTATTATTATTTTTTTTTTTTTTTTTTTTTTTTTTTATTTTTATTTTATTTTTTTTTTAAAGTTGTTATTTTTATATAAAGGTCAAGTTAAAAATAAATTATTTTATTAAAGTCATTAAAAAATATTTTGTAAGGATTTTTTAAATTTTTATATAAAGGTCAAGTTTAAAATTATAACTGAGAACAAAAGAGCAAAACAATGAGGATAATTTTTATATAAATGTTTAAAAGGATTAAAAAAAATATATATTTTATTATAAAAGTCAATAAGAATAAAATGATTATTTTTTTAAAGTTTGTTATTTTTATATATAGGTCTAAAGGGTAAACATAGTTATTTTACTAGAAGAGTAATAAAAACAATTTTTATATAAATGTCAGGTTGAAAATTATAATATAAAAGAAAAGATAAAATATTTTTTTTATAAATGTAAATGTTTGAATTATTGGATTAATTGTAATTATCGATGAATTTGTCATGAATTTTTTTTGCGAAAATTGATTTTGATTTTGATTTTTTTATGTCAGAGTTTATATTATTCCATGTTTTTGGTCCATTAAAAACTAAACAAAATAATAAGAAATTTTTTCTGCATAATTCTATTTCAAAAATTAAGGAATCACGAATATTATATATTATATTTTTCTTTTTAAAAAATAATGATGAAGACGAGTAGAATTTATTGTACATGAATATACTAGTGTTTTTTTCAACAAGGTCACAAAATTTAAGAGTATTTATATTTTTAAATAAAATATTAGTATGGTCATGAATTTTTTTATTACAAATTATTCTCAACATTTTTTTTTGTTGTAACAGGATACAATTTGTATTAGATATATATGTATTGCCCCATATTATATTAGCATAATTAATGTGAGGAAGGAATAAAGATTTATATATCATTGTTAGAGCTTTGAAATTTAATAATCTTGCGACTTTACTAGTTATCCAGATTATTTTATTCAGTTTAGCTCTTAGATATTAAATATGATATTTCCAACTTAGTTTGTTATCAATAATTACACCAAGAAATTTTATATGTGTTACCCTTTTTATATTATTTTTATTTATTTGTATATTCATGTTTTCTTTACAATTAAATAGAATGTAATTGGTTTTATCAGTATTCAATGATAACCGGTTATCAATAAACCAGTTATTTAATTTTGATAATTCCATATTTATATTTCTTGATAATGAAACAATTGAACTATCATCAATAAATAATGTGGTATCGTCAGCAAACATGGTAAATTTAAATATATTAGATGCATTTACTAAATCATTAATATATATTAAAAATAAAATAGGTCCAAGAATAGTTCCTTGGGGTACTCCACAATTTATAGTAGTGATGTCTGAGTATACATCATTATATAATACAATTTGAGATCGATCAGATAAATAATTTTTTAACCATTTTAGTGGTATACCACGGATGCCAATATTTTCTAACTTTTTAATTAAAATTGAATGGTTTACCGTATCAAATGCTTTTCTGAAATCAATAAAGATAGATGCACATATTTTATTAGAATTAATACTTTTGGTAATTTGTGATTGCAGATTAAATATTGCATCAGTTGTATTTAATTGTTTACGAAATCCATATTGTGAGTTATTTATAATATTGTGTTTTTCTAAAAAGATTATTATTTTTGTGTAAAATATTTTTTCAAGTACTTTAGAAAATTGATTAGTTAACGATATTGGTCTATAGTTATTAAAATCATGTTTGTTTTTATTTTTATAAAATGGTACAACTTTTGCTGATTTTAACGATAATGGTATTATACCGTATGAAAAAGATTTATTAAAAAGATACAGTAACGGGTGTAGTATATATGGAGATATGATTTTAAGAAAATCCATATTAAAATTAAAAGTATCTAGTGATTTTTTCGGTTTAAAATTGTTAAAAACATTTATTAAATCGTTAGAAGTGATGGGAGATAAAAAAAAACTGGAATTATTCGGGATGTTAAGATATTTGATAAAATTGTTGGTTTCTGTTTTTTCTATTGATGAATCTAATTTTTTTCCAATATTACTAAAGTAAGTATTGAATTCGTTTGCAATTGATTTAGTATTAGTGATTATATTATTATCTAAATTAAAAGAGTTGCAAGGGGAATGTATGTATTTGATATAAGTCCATTTATTGTTTTCCATGTATCTTTTAAATTGTTAGCATTATCTATAAGTTCAGAATAATATTTTTTTTTCAGAATCTTAATTTTTGTTGTTAAATTGTTTTTATATGCTTTATACAAAATTAATGATTCAATAGTATTTGATTTTAGATATTTATAATATAATTTTTGTTTTTTTCTGCATTGTTTTTTTATTTCGATTGTAATCCACGGATTAAGTGATTTCATTTTTGTTTTAATTTTCTTTTTTGGACAATATTTATTAAATTTATCTACTACAAAATTATGAAATAAATTCCATGATATTTCCATATCATCACATTCTATAAAATTCCAATTTACTTCAGATAAAAAATTACAAAGTAAATTTAAATTTGATTCACTTGTATTGTTAATTAGTTTATAAATTAGTTTTTCATGTTTCTTAACTTTATTTGATATTATAGTGAAAAATAGGAAAATGATCTGATATATCTGATATTATTATACCTGAATTAACATTTGCAAAGTCATTGTTGTAGAATATATTGTCGATAATTGAAACTTTATCTTTCGTAATTCTAGTTGGCCTGTTAATTAGATTATAACATCCAATTTCATTCATTGAATTTATAAAATCTTTAGTTGTATTGCATTTTGTGTAATTTAAAATATCTATATTAAAATCACCACATATAAAAAGGTTTTTATTTGTAATATTAAAATGTGTTGTAATATAATTATTAAGAGATAAAAATGAATTAAAATCTAAAGATGGTGCTCTATAAATCAAACAAATACACATTTTATTATGTTCATCGTCTATTTCGAGAATTATGCTTTGAAAATAATTGTTGGTAAATATATCTATTATTTTAACACTAAATTGTTTTCTTATATAAAATAATACCCCACCTGCATGCTTATGCTTTCTATTAGAGACATATGCATTATAATTAGGGATATTATAATGCAATACAATACAATATTGATTATTTTGTTTAAATGATTGACGTATGCCGATGGAGCATTGTGCACATGACATAGGTACGACCTACACTAGGTTAACAGTACGTAATGACCACGATGTATAGACATAGGCACTACCCGATTACCTACACCCACGACATGATATGATTGCCGGCACGTATAATTACGTGCTCATCTGAATACGCAGTTAACATCTTGGTAGCAAGGTGTTATAAGTAATGTACGGAAACAACCAGTTGACCACTTGGGTACTAGACTGACACTTGGGTACTAGACTGACACTTGGGTACTAGACTGACACTTGGGTACTAGACTGACACTTGGGTAATAGACTGACACTAGGGTACTAGACTGACACTTGGGTAATAGACTGACACTTGGGTACTAGACTGACACTTGGGTACTAGACTGACACTTGGGTACCAGACTGACACTTGGGTACTAGAATGACATTACTAATATCACATTAGGGTACCAGACTGACACTTGGGTACTAGACTGACACTTGGGTACTAGACTGACACTAGGGTACTAGACTGACACTAGGGTACTGGTTGGGTTCACTATAAGAAGTACTCTCTACGAATAGCCAGCCTGAGAAAATAAATTGTCATATGATTATCTTAGGAAGATATTTACCATTACGGAGATAACTAAGGATTGTCCTAGGATTGTCCTAGCCTAGAACTTCTAGGATAATACGAGAACGGTATACTTTCTAAGAAATTGTGACCCTATAACTTGTGATCTATATAACGATATATCAAATGATTGAATAGCGATTTGGGACGATATATTTAATTTATTAGTATTACTAATACTCGCTAATCGTAATACTGTATTACTATAGCTAACTAATATTTTAATTTATAAATAGTTGAATTTAATCAATTCTGATATCGAACTAACACATCATAACTCATCTAACCTACCCATTATATAATGATACTGGGCTAGTGTGTATACAAGTGGTGACTATTGAGAGTTCAAGAGGTCACCCACCATAAAGCTTAATGATGTATAGTAAACATTGCATTGTATACAAACGATAACAATATACATGTGTTTATGTGTGACTGAATACAGAAGAGCACACAATGGCCGACTATGCACACTGTATGTGTGTATGAATAAGGGTCATGTGATATCATATCTCAGAGAGCATAGAGAATACTAGTATTTATAGCTGGCTATAAATTCAAGTAAGACACCTATATCTTAGGTCAATTGTCAATGTTTAACCGACTTCTATATTCTTAAATATATACATCATTGAACCTAGAAATATATGAATATAATCAACTATTCTAAGAACATCGGGTAGCCTATAGAATATAGCCTGATCGCCTATGGACTATAATTAAATAAGTCATAATTTCATTAGTTGCTGAATCATGTTCGATATCTGTGATATACGGAATTTTCTCCGGGGGTCCGATATTCGGAAATATAAATTGTCATAGGATAATCCTGAGAAAAAAATACGGATATACTACAGTAGATCTAGGTCAAGCAGCCACTAGACTATCGTAGGACACACTCGACTATTCGGAGGGGGAGCCATCGCGCAGTATAGAACAACATGTCAGCTGACTGATATCACATTCTTTGATAGGTTGACAGCTGTCCATTAAACGTAGCGGGATATACCGCAAGTATCGGACAACTATTAAATCTAAACTACGTTTGAACTCGCACTTTATATACGATATAAATAGCACTTTATATAACATTAATTGTGTTTGCACAATTTCGGTCGTATTTATTTCAGCGCTCACACTTTGAAATCAAATAGAACCGGCTACCATTCTCTATAGTGGCAAGCTGCTAAACACTGTATATACCGCAGCATTATTATAACATTAATCGAGTGTGTCTGAATAATTTGACGACAATTTGATCGCATCCTGTTAAGTAAGCTTTCTTTGACTTAGTTTTAAGTAACGCCCATCCTGTGATACGAATACACATATATCATATAGTTTTCATGTGTTTTACACTCTGGATATAGCTTAGGCTCATTTTACTGCTATTTTATGGTGGAACCAATATCCGCTAGATTGGATAATAATCGCATTTAATCTAATCTTCGACTAATATTCACGGTATTGGGTATATTATATATATATTTATATATATATATATATATATATAAATAAATAATTCGTTAACATTAATCTACCTCACTTAGTTACTCAACGATTTATTGATTTAATAGATTGATTATTTTAAACAGCAATGTAAAACTTCTTTGAAGTGTAACTATTTAATAATAATTTATACATAAAATAAATATATATATATATTATTATACGATAGTAATATAATTATTAAAATAATAAATTTAGATATATTATATATTTTATATGTTTATAATATATATATATATATTATATTTTTTTGAAGGGACAATTAATTTAAAAATAAATATATGAAAATGTATTATGTAATACTCATTATAATTTTCGATGGCAGCGGTAATTATGTAATTTATTAATATATAACAAATATCATGTTAATGATTATGATAATATATAAAGTAAATCACTATGTTGATCATGTGAACAAGCGTCCGATCAGACGATTGGGTTTAGTTTTGACATTTCCGATTTTTTTTTAGCTGCATTACATCCCATGGACCATGGCTCACATAAAAAAACCTGGAAATGTCAAAACTAAACCCAACCAAACTATGCTATCGGACGTTTTTTCACATTAGCCCATTATTTATATATCTATTATTATAATATATAATAATATATATATATATATAATTATAATATATAATAATTATATATCAATATAATATTCAATATTATATTGATATATAATTATTATATATTATAATTATATATATATTATTATATATTATAATAATATAGTATAATACTATTATAAAGTTTATAAAGTATACATTGTTAATACTGATAATTATATACTAGTCAGTATGTAAAAATTAATATAATTTTAATATATACCGAAATTATGAATGCTTATGATATGCATGCTTATAATCATGTTGACATATTTGAAATAGTATTTCTGAAATTTAAAAAAAAAATTTTATAAATGTGTCTAATAACTTATTAGATAAGCTATAGAAGAATACCGTATATCAAGTGAACAATCTAGCTATAATAATTAAATGATAGTATAATAATAATTAAATATTCATTTAATAAGCTAGTTATTTTATTAACTTACTAATTAAGTTCCTTAATAAGTGACTAATGAATCATTAGTAATGATTACTAATAAGATACTCGTAAATATTAAATTAATAATAATGATTGTACATTTATTTTTAATACTTTTTTATATATATATCCACTATTGCATATTATATCAAATTTATATATGATACAATTTATAATACATGATAAACATATATGTAGTATATAACATATATATATTATTATTAAATATTATATAGAGGTATAATTAATACGATATTATTTAATATAGCTATATTTATTTATTTGTCACTGACCAATCGAAGCTTCATAAATTTATATTAAATATTTGATAAAACCTATGTTATGGTATGTATTAAACATATATATTACTTTTTTATTATTTTATAATATTGTTTAAATAACATTATAATTATATGTATAATATAAACCTTTGAATATGTCACATTAAAAAGTACATGCATAAAATAATAAGTTTAACAAATTATGAAATTTGAAGTTATGGACACGTGATATTTATATTTTATTTTAAAGAATTTCGGTGTTTATTCAATAATCACTTGGAAATATTCATTAATATTCATTAGTATCAATGTATTCTGCAACCAGATTGACTGAGTCATTGTTATTAGTCATTATTGATTATGTATGCGGATTAAAACATTACTATTATAATCTTTCCATTATATATATAATATATTATTAAGTAGTTGATACATAGGTAAGATAACCTATACGATAAAAATAATACATATATATATAAGATATAGAATATAAGATATTCTATAAAATTAATATTAAATTAATATTTAATAAGTAAGATAGTTTTATGTTATACACATATATTCGTATTTTACCGGTAAATTGGTAAACTATAAATGTATGGTTACACATATGAATGTAATACTTATGTAATTACGTTTAAATATATTCGTTTATATTCAAAATATGTAGGTAAATATAACATAAATATATAGATATATCTGTTAAATATATTTGTTATAAAAAATAATATATATAGTAAATATAACATAAATATAGGTATTTTTTATACAAAATAATATATATATATATATATATATATATATATATATATGTTGTTAATAACTACTTTATATAAATAATAGTTATACTTGTTCCTATGTTCTAATTATATTGATAAGCATATAGGGGAAATTTCCGGGACTTAAGTCCCTGATTACCGACCCCCTATCGTATCTCAGTAACTATAAGAGAAATCAACAAATAATATATACACGAACTGTTAGTAATTTAATGATAAATATGAATAAGTATTTTGTTTTAACAAATATTTAATCCTACAATTGTTATTTGATAAAATGTAATATTCTGTTTTTACTTTTTAAATATTTGAATAATAACTTTTTTTAAATCATTTTAAATACTTTATTAATTAAAAGAAAATGTAATACTGTACATAATATTGTAGATCAATAAAATGTTTATAACTATTATAAAAATAATTCAATTTCAATAACTATTAATCAAAATATCTTAATTATAGCAACCCATATGATTTTCCTAATACCGACCCCCTAAATTACCCTAATACCGACCCCCATGTGATTTATAATATCCAATCAAAATATATCAGTATTTTACTTTAAAATATGTCATAAGTTGATTGTGTATCATTGATATAGATTAAGGATTCATGATTCCATTCGATTATTTACATACTGATTAATAACTAAATATTAAATAATAATATACACTATTTTAATATAATTACTATAAAGTTTAAATTTAAAATTAATATTACTATTAAAACATAAATGCAATAAAATATAATTGCGTGCATGTTATAATTAATTATATTTATGAATATCTACTATGTTGATTAGATATTATAATACTAAAAGTATGTACCTATACCACGATTATTTTAGGGGGTCGGTAATAGGGGAAGGGGGTCGGTATTAGGAACAGGTATCCGATTACCGACCCCCCTGTTTATTCTTGTAAATATAATTATATCAAAAATTTAAAATAGCCACATTATTCATTACCATAATATTACCATATTTACAAAATTTCAAATAAATATATTTAATATTGAATACGTTATTACAAATACTCATTTATGGGTCGGTAACTGGATACTTTCCTCTACATTTCTATAACAACCTTGCTAATTATCTGTATACTGTATACATCTGGTAATAAGGATATATTTAGGATTAGGAGTAACGTAATAAGGATCACAGTTTGACACAGTGAATTCGAAATAAATTCCAAAAATTAGCGACATTATGCATACTTACGTTACTTTTAGTTAACAAACGCAATTAATATACAGGTAACATAATAGGTAACAATATATTGTTATAACCATATATTTATATATATATATATATATATGTATATTATTATTGATAATTGATGTATATAAAGGGGGTACCATCCCACTACCAGCATTTCCGGTACGTTGATATTTTCCATAGATATAGAGTACTCTAAATCTATGATATTTTCATATATATATATATATATATATATATATATATACTAATAATCAGAGCACTAAATGCACTACTATTACCGATACGTATGTACATATATGTATATAGACACATATGCACATGTATATATAGACGCCTATTTATTCGTTACTAATTATTAAACTGTTAAACTAGAATATCGCTATAACTATATAACTGTTTTCATGGGAGAGAACTGCAGTTACAACTCACTACATGTAGTAATTATTATTATTATTATTAAATAGTTTATTGACTAACAAAACATTAATTAACAGTGATATATGTGATGACAGGTGTATAGGAATATATATATATATATAAATATATATATATATATATATATATATATATGTAGGGGAAAGTCTCAGATTACCGACCCCTATATGATTATTTGTAATAAATTATTCAATATTAAATATATTTATTTGAAATTTTGTAATTTGGGTAATATTATGACATTGAATAATGTGGCTATTTTATATTGTTGATATAATTATATATAAGAATAAACAGGGAATCGGTAATCGGATACATGTGCCTAATACCGACCCCTTCTCCTATTACCGACCACTTAAAATAATCGTGGTATAAATAATTGTAGTATTAATAATTAATACTGTATTATAATATCCAATAAAAATAGTATATATACATAACAATAATTAATTATAACATGCACGTAATTTATTTTGTATTGAATTTATGTTATAATAGTAATATTAAATTTAAATTTAAACTTTATAGTAATTATATTAAAATAGTGGATATTATTATTTAATATTTATTTATTAATCAGTATGTATATAATTAACTGGAATAATGAATCCTAAATCTATATAATTGATACACAAACAACTTACGACATATTTTAAAGAAAAATACGGATCTATTTTGATTGGATATTATAAATCACATGGGGTCGGTATTAGTGTAACGTAGGGGGTCGGTAATAGGAAAATAATATGGGTTGCTATAATTAGGATATATTGGTTAATAGTTATTCAAATTCAATTATTTTTATAATAGTTATAAGCATTTTATTGATCTACAATATTATGCACAGTATTACATTTTCTTTTAATTAATAAAGTATTTACAATGATTTAAAAAAGTTAGTATTATAATATTTAAAATATAAAAACATAATATTACATTTGATCAAATAACAATTGTAGAATTGAATATTTTTAAAAACAAAATACTTATTCATACTTATCATTAAATTACTAACAGTTCATGTATATATAATTTTTTTAAATCTCTTATAGTTACTGAGATACGAGAGGGGGTCAGTATTAGGGTCGGTAATCGGAGACTTTCTCCTATATATATGAATATTTATATAATGAGTATTATAGGACATTACGTTCATGTAAATAATACGTTATTTATATACATATACTATTAACATATACTATAGTATATATGTACCGCATATATGTATATACACATATATCATGTAATATCATTACATGTGGGTATAAGTGATGTGTATGTAGGGGCGACGGAACAATATTGTGTATGGGGGGGTATTTAGTTATATTTTATATTATATATATATTATTATTTATTAATATAATTACTAATTTATATCTTATTAATATCGTATACCTCTTTAGTCTATAGTAATCCTTTAATGTGCAATTAATGATATTTAATTTTTATAACAATACTTAAGTAGGAATATATTAGAAAATAAAATATATCTCAATTGTGTGAATTATTTTTTGATTGATATTTGCCAATTCTAATGCATTTAATCTACTATCTAGCATATTAAACATTAACCATTTATTTATTGTTCGTAGCTTACTAACTCTACGCTAACATGACACAGAACTTTATGGGCACACCAATAAAAGTTTGATCAATTCTATTATGCCGGGAATTTTTTTTGTGAATATTAGGAGGTTGTTCCATCATGTATATGTTTAATAAACATTGTTTATACTCGTCAGATGGTATTCAACTTATTGATTGATTTGAACATATGGAAATTCGATCTTTCAATCGTTAATTTTTCATACATTTTTTATTAACATCTGTTTAGTGTATACACTATCTATAGACAATTAATAGGATTAATAAGATTAATCTAAACAAAACAAACCTTTCGTGATTTATATTATTTGTAATAATGATTACTTTAATTTATAAGCATGTATAGGTGTTAAATGATGTTTCCTTAGTATAACATTTGGTTTTAATTGTCATAATTATGGAATTAAACAACTTAGTATATTTTATTCTGTAAATATTAATGATAAAGTATATTAACATATTAATTGATCATATCTAATCACATTATTATATTAACATAACATTCATGTTATATTATTTTATCTAGATGAGGTACCTTACATAGTCTTTTGAACTTTCATTACTATTCATCTCACACATATTTATAATAATTTATATTACATGTCTTATTATTATTCTCTGAATTAGATATACTTAGACAATTAAATTAGATATATTTAAAATAAAAATAAATAATTATAATATTTTATTATAAGCTATTTTGTATTTTATAAAATATATTATATAATATGTTTATAAAAATAGGTTATTAACCTTGAATCAATATAAAAACTTGTATATATAAAATATAAAATACTTTTGTTTCTATATATTTAATGTTTGTGTGCACATTATTTCTATCATTATTCAATTTAATTAGAATCATCTTTACTATTATATGATCCTTTATGTTTATTTATTATTGATTTTTATTGTGATGATGTATAATTATAATAATATATGCTTTCAAGTATATTTTTATAAATGTTACCTTCAATAGTATTTTTTGGTATCATGAAAGCTTTATTCATAGAACAAATATTTAATTTATTCATATTTTTTAATAATAAATTCGCAATATATTTGTAATCATTGGTAATATAATCTAATTCTTTATATTATTTAAGTGCATCGATTATACCACCATATTGATCTAATATTGTTTTAATATATGATTTTCGTAGTCCATCTTGTTGGGCATAACGGTTTCAGTATCTTTGCTTTGTTATTATTAGTATTGTATACATTCCGGAATTTGATAGTTTGTTCATATAATACTCCCTAATCATGAACCACTCTCAAAGATTTTCTTATATTTATATTATTATCTAATTAATATGCTATTAAGTTTATGCGATGAGCTCCACATTGTGTATAAAAGATAATGGCTGTCTATTCATTAGTATAGTCTTTACACCTATATTTACCAGATATATTAGATGTACCATTATATGACTGTCTTCTTAATTTATAAATATGCAAGTTTAGATATTAAGGTTCAGATAAAATTAAATTGTCTATATTTTCTAAGTTGTAGCCTCAGTCATATTGCATATTCTTATGCATATTTATTTAATTTCTAGTTTTTATATTGAATAACGAACCACCAAAATGTCCTGCTCACTTCCGGATATATCTTGAATTCCATCACATTTAATTGAGAAAGTCCCATTAATATCTTTCAATAAAATATTTAATAATTCAGATTTATATAGTTGAATAATTTCATTCTTAATATCGCCAGATAACAAGTATCTCTCAGAGATTCTCTCATAAATATTATCATATTTTATGGAGGGGGGATGTTAAACAATACTTAGCACCCCCATAATTTTTGTAAAATTTCTTTAGCAAAAATTTGTATTAACAAAGACAATATACTAGATTTAATATATATACATTTTCTTAATACACATATCATGGGGGGGGGCAAACATACTTAGCCCCCCCCATATTTTTGAATTGGGGGTTCGATACCCCCTGCCCCCCCTTCCGACGCCCCTATGTGTAAGTATATCATATATATATGCTATTAGGGGGAAGGTATATATATATAGGTACTATATATTATATATTATATAACCTATTATACCATTAGATATTATATAATATATTTACTGGTAGTTTACAATTATCAGTGAAGAATTACAATCACATTTGTATTGCTAACTATAGTTGGATAACCACTATAGTGGATAGAGTAACCTATAGTTCCCGTACGCGGTACTGATACTACGTACTAAGTACTAGTACTAGACATGCCTACTATACATGCCTATTATACTTAACTTTATCCTCATAAAGAATATATTATTAAGAATACGCGTATAGTTAGATATTTATGAATCAATTCAGTAATATTAATGAAAATATTGATGTTATATAACGTAAAATATATCTATCTTACGTTTCAAGCCTTGCGCTATCGGAGGGTAATTCTGCCACCCTAATAATTCCATACGGGACAGCTACAATGAACACAATTATTCGATAATCATTTTCAATATAATAAGATATACCTATATTGATAATCTTAATTAAATTAAGAATGCAATTCATAATGTTATAAAACATTTTCTAAAACTATTCGTACTATAGGTATCTAGTATAGGTATACCTACTATGGTATAACCAAATTTATCCTACATACTTTACGTTAAATAAATCTTATAACCTACTACTTATCAAATGTAGATGATCTATTATAATTAAATATAATTCATTCATTCATTCAATGCAAATATATTATATATTGTTATTGTTATTGTTATTTAGTGGAGTCCTTTCATCCCATCCAGGAACTTAGATGAAGTTTTCACTTATAATCATATGGCTCTAATTTTCCTTCGAAGCCGATATCATGTTAAGACATCCATAGTTGTATCGAGAGATGATCATTTATTTATAAAAAAAATATATAAGATCACTTCTAATATTATTATAATACCTATTTTAATGGTCTACAGGCAGTTTTATTTAATTATAATACAATTATAATATAATAATTAATTATAATAATATATATATATATTATATATTATATATTAATATATTATATTTTATAGTAAGAATATATATATTCTAAATTATAAAATATATTTTGTTCTAAAAATATATTTTTATTGTGTGTAATAAACATAATCCTTACCTTTATATTTGAGATCAAGTTAATCATTTAAGGAATAAGGGTTAAGGGTTAGGAAAAGGGTTAACTAATATTTCTTATCGCCAATAAGTTATGATTAATAATTATTGTTTTCTAATTAAACGGTAGGGATATAACTATAACGCTAACATATTATCGTATTAATGTCATGTACGACTTATATAGGCCTATATAGACCTATATATATATATATATATATATATATATATATATATATATAGTCTATAACATAATGTCAAGTATATAAGTATATTTATATAATTTCAGAAAATAAATAAATGTTCCTACAATTACACTAACAACTACCGTTTTCTCAATCACAATAATGTTAGGTTACTTACAATCCTAATAATTCGCTAATTCGATATTCTATTACTTTCACATATCAGTATATAGTAAAGAGGTAAATACAATTTACCTACTCTACTTACCCATATATACTCTCTTTTCAAATACATATATTTAGTACGTAAGTACATTCACCACCGTATATATTTCGGACTAATGCATTAATAAACAAATGTTAACAGTATAATACTATTTATAAATGTATCAAAGGGATAATGATCAAACCTATTTATATATTCAAGAATACCTATAACACCATTAATATATTATGTTTAAACTGTGACTTTTTTATAAAGATTAATATACACGGTTCAAACCGTGGAATCTTCCAAACGTTATAAATAGTGTAAACAACAATCCGAGAAATAATTTTCTAAAGTTTGTGTGTAATAAGTATTATATAATAATGTGTATTATATTGTATACAGGTGTATGATTATAATGCCTGCATTAAGCACGTATAGTTACTTTTAACCTACATATATATGTGTTTAAACTATGTTTTAAACTATTGTTTATACAACATATTAGATAATATAATATATTATATTATATATTATATTTTAATATTTGTAAGTAACATAATTGTTGATACAAAATAAAAAAGAACCTACCCTCTTAAAGTTATGTTATGAAGTTTTCAATATTATTTAGCTATTCATAATGTATACGTAAATATTATTTCAGATGTATTTTTGCCTTTTTTAAAACCTTTATATAGGTAACCTATATATATATATATACATCTCTAAATATTATTTAACCATCGTGAATCGACGTTGTTTCTACTTTAAAAATATAAACATAACATTAAAAATGTATATTAATTGATAATACCAATGAATAGTAAATATACATGTTATTAATATAACTAAAATAAAATAAGAGTATTAATGAATACAATTTAATGAATAAAATAAATTAAAGAATAAAAAGTAAATACATATAATAAAGAATAAATACAAATTAGAGATTTAAAAATCAATTGTTTTCTTCTTAACAAATATACAAAAGAATATATATGAACTATCAAGAGTAATGCAATATATTATCAAGTATACCTATATATATATTTATAAAAAATATATATACAAATTATTTAATTTTAATTTTTTATTTTAAAGTTTTATAATATTTATATTACCATTACAATTTAAATTAAATCTCTATAATTAATAAGTAATTAACTATACTTATAATTTTTTCTAAGTTCCTGGATGGGATGAAAGGACTCCACCAAATAAAAATAACAATAACAATAATAATATATAATTATTATAAATGTATAGGTAGGACACAATTCCCTTGAAATACTCTTGTGATTTACCATATCTCTATCGTGTTATCTATGATTTCGTTTATTTATCCTAAACATTTTAGGTTAATCTGAAATTTCATTAAATGATGGCTAAAATATTATTAATGACTTTTTAATTAAATAACTAACCACGCTAATATATAGGTCTTGGATTCCAATTTTCAAGATCCGGCATATTATGATGAATAAATAATTTATTATTCTCAGTTTTATTTTCATTCTATTTCTATATACAGACTTAAGAACATTATTTGCAGATATAATCCTTTCCACATCGGTTCTGTGTGGCTAATATAAATGTATTATTTTCTAGCATGATAGAAATGTCTACAGTGTGTTGTACATATAGTAGACTTATGTGCGCTAAACCACACAGTGCCGATGTGGAAAGGATTATATCTGCAACATATGTTATGTCTATTTCATACATACCTTGATAGATTTATAACAAGTTCACGAATAGTTCTCATAGACCTACAAATATAAACGATTCGTTTCTAATTTTATCTATCAATTTCGCAAGTGTGTATATCTTATCAACGTGTGTCCTGTCTACACTACCGTCTGACCGAAGAGACATTGAAGTAACATTTTTGATTTTTTTTGTAATATTTCCATATATATATATATATCTCATGTATATCTCTTATAATGGATAATAATTCTGTATGCGTATGTATATATATACGTTAGATAATGTAAATCGGTATTCGTAATAATAGTATCATAAGAATTATATTTATATTTTGATTCCATCATATCCATAACTGTTATAGCAGGGAAAGAATATTCAGATAAAACCAATTTCTTTGCATTATAATATACCATGATCAATAACGATCCTATCTTATCAGCCAAATCACTATGTGCCTTTGATATATAGTTTGCTAGTGGTTTCTTATCTTAATGTTTTATCCCTTCAATCTTTTTTTGATAAGCAATAATATATTTTGTATGATATGTAGAACTTAGATGACTCATAATGATCTCTTTTCTATATATTACACCTCGATCTGTTGTTATTGGTGATCTTCTTGTGCTTAGTAATGTAACAATATCGGGAAAATCCCCACATGGTATGCATCTTACATAATGCTTCCCGGAATATTGGATATGCTTGAAACATTGGTCTTTTTCTGTATTTTAAATATATAAGCATTATTTATATTATTATAATAATTATACTATAATGATTTAAAATTGTATGGCGGGCTGCGATGTTGGGGAAAGTAACCGAATACGGACAGTGCCCGAATACGGACATTCTCGGTATCTCAGAAATCACAAATACTATAAAAAAATGTGTAATGAATAAAATATTCATAATTATATAAATAGTCTAAATAGGTATTTTTAATTTTTCAAAATAGTTCTGATATATTCAATAAACTGATGTTTTATTACTTTTTTAAATTTATGAAATAAAATGTAATCTTAAAACTTTCTCAAAAATATACAAATGTATCGATATAAAACATAACTATATATTATTAAAAAATAAAGCATTCTAAACATTATATACATAATTTATATATTAGTTTTATATATTGTTATAAAATATTAATTAAGTTATAAGCATGTATAGAGGTCATATAAATCCATAATACGGACACTATATATGTCTTAATACGGACACCCTATAACCAATCAGCGCGCAGCGTGTGAACTATTCTAATTTTCATAAAAATCGCGTGCGTTATAATATTAATACCACCAATGATGCTAAAATTGTTAATATTTAGATATTTAACTTGTGTTATTAATTAATAAAATAATAAAAATGAATATATTAAATACTAATTAAATTATATTAAATTATTCATAAAATTAATTATAAATAATATAATTGTAATTTATCTAATTTATTCATCAATACTATATAATTTATCTAGTGGTATATAAGGTTTCCGTATCATAACACAGTGTGTCCGTATTCGGACATGGGTACTGAATAGGACATCCCCGTTATTTATTGAATAAAAAGATTAAATATATTAAAAATAGTATACTATTTTAAAATCACAATAATATCTTTAATCATATAATATTAATATATTGTAATTTTTGAATAAAAATATTGAGTCATAAAATATTAAGACCATTTATTATTAAAGTGTCCTCCGTATTATGTGTCCACTTCCCCCTACGTGGATGAAAGGCTAATTTTTATAAATAAGTTTATCTGTATTAATTATATATAATACATAATACACTATTATTGTAATTTTCTATAATACAGTATCATTATATTTAAAATTGGAAAAAAATTTGAAATAAAATGTTGCTGCTATAAAATACAGTTATTTGCTGCTATTATATAGTAGTGATGTTAATGAATAGATAAATAATAATTCGATTCGATTCGTTTTAAAATTATAATAATCGTTTCATATTCGATTCGTTTAAAATTCTAATATTCGTTTCGTATTCGGTTCGTTTAAAATTTCTAATATTCGTATCATATTCAATTAGTTTAAAATTCTACTATTCGTTTAATATTTGATCCCAGTAAAACATTATTTGAAAAATGTTAGTAAATGTTTGTAATTTATTTACGCATTTTGAAAATTATTGTAAATAATTTACAAAGTTTCGAACTTACTGTATTTTTTTTGAAAATAAACACGAAGTTTGTAAAATATTCGAAAATAATACTAAAATGATTTTAGAAAACTTCACGAAAATGAATTGCAAATATAATGCAAAGTGATTATGAAATAATTAAAAAATAAAATTAAAACTAGAAAAACAATACAATTTAAAAAGAACGACGTCACATTTATGCATGTGGATCATACAAATTGGTTTTAATATTAAGAGTATTTTTAAGAATATTAAGAATATTTTTAATAAATAGTCTTAGAGAATTAGCCGAAGCAATGGTAGGACTACATGGGAGTGAATTCCAAGCAGTATACTCACTCTGTTACTGACATAATTTATCATTGCTTTATTAATACATCTGTCTTTACGTATCATGATTACAGGTCCACGATTACTAGTAGAATATGTTGTGAATACCGATGATTTATATTTATCTATATCCATAGATAATTCACTATCTTGAAAGCCAGAATTAGGTCAGCTCTTAATATCGATGCGATAAATTAATTAATTTAAAAAAAACAATCTATTATTATAAGTTGATATATTTTTAGTTACACCTGAAGTATATGCGCTTAGTAAATGTATGTTGAACTTTTTCAATAAGTTTATTTAGGCCGATAACGTTATTGGATGGATTCCATATATATGTTCATATAATATGTGGTTCAGGCTTTGACTAAATAGTACGAATTATTTGCGATGAAACATCTACAAATTATATTCGATGTCAGTCTGGGCTTATTAGGCTTGTTACATATGTTATTAATATGAATATTGAATTTAAAATTATCATCAAGCAATACCAAGATCACGAACATAGAATATTTTGGAATCAGAGTATGTTTTAGCGAATACAAACATATATCAGATTTACCAACTAACACATTTTAAAAATGTGTAGTTTCTATTTTACTGTCGAGTGATAGAGATCATATTATCATGATTGAAGGATATATCGTTCAGTAGTATTCCTATAGGATAGAGAAATATTAATATCATCGCGATAACAAAAGAGAGCATGTTATCTACGATGAAAATATTGAAGGAAGGTCATTGATATATATTATAAATGGAAGAGGTCCGGAACCTTGAGAAACACCTACACTTGTATAAATATAACACGAAAATAAAGTATTTACCTTAGTTCTTTGAACTATATAGTTCTTAAGTACATTACCACTAATCTCTAATTTAGACATAATCAATAGAAGTTTAGAATGACATACTTTATCAAATACATTGGAAATATCGATATTGATAATATCAGTAATAAAAGAATGGCTAGTGCTTTACATATATTTCTATAAAATTCTATAAGTTGGAGTTCAGTATACTATAGATATATCGGATAAACATCAATATTGTTACGCACATAATAGTTTATTAGTTACTAAATAATATAATAAAATAATAAGATAATATTTGTTCAAAAATAATGAGAGTAAATGGCAATAAACTGATTGGACGGTAATTGGATGGCAATGAATGATTACCTTAAGGTAATCATTAAGGTAAATAAATGTATTAAATATTGGAATAATATTAGCTGACTTCCACATAGTAAGACATGGTCCAGGGGTACACATTTGACTTCGATAGAAAAATCAATGCAAAAATCTCTTTAAAACAATAATGTCAATATGTTTAAATTCATAGTATAATTTAATACACAGTATACTATATATATATATTATTTAATATACAGTATAATATATATATTATGTTGAATGTAGACATAAATCATATAAATAAACATCGTTAAATTCAAGACAAATTTATACATAATTCGTGTTTTAATAAAATATTTATATAGAAATACAAAAATTAAAAATATGAATACATTTTATTTCTCCAATAAATCAATATATCTGATATCATTGATTCAAAGATTGAAATCACTGAAATATAATTAAATATACCACAGAAAAGTATATAGCTGGGATTAAAAAAGTAAACATTTCAGAGATAGCGAGCTGACGACGTCCTGTTCTTGCAAGGGAACCATTGTTAGGAGAAGGTATACTCTGCAGAATGAGAATGCAGAAGTCGGTTGTTGAGGCATACGGCAGATATATACTGCATACAGAATGTTACTGTATATATATATATATATATATATATATATATATATATATATACGGAATGTTGCTGTATACATGTATAACCCTGAGAAACACATACGACGCTCTTACGTCATAATAAAGTTCTATAGCGATACTATAGTATCGTTTATTAAACCTACTATAGTAATATTATTAGTAATGCTAGTAATACTATATATAGTATACTATAGTATTACCGGAAGCTGGAGAAATAATTCTGAGTTAATAAGGTGATGGTTGGTATTATATTATTACAAGTATGATTATATTATTATATTATTACTACATGTAATATAACATGTTGGTAGTTATGGGATATATCTAATATAAGTATGTATAATACAGCCTGTAATATAAAAGTATTAGACCTATAAGTAATATAACATTATTAGACCTACAGGTAATACTTATAATGAGTTTATGACGGGAAGCAAGGAAATACGAGACATTTAGGTGAGACGGTAATATTAAGGGAAAGTAACCTAATACGGACACTTTAACAATAAGTGGTGTCAACATTTTATGACTCATTATTTTTATTCAAAAATTACTATATATTAATATTATATTGTTATAGATATTATTGTGATTTTAAAATTTTATTTAATATTTTAATTCCATAGATAACAGGGGTGTCCGTATTCGGTACCCATGTCCGAATACGGACACCCTGTGTTATAATACGGACACCTTATATACCACTAGATAAACGATATATTATTGATGAATCAATCAGACAAATTACAATTACATTATTTATAATTAATTTGATGAATAATTTATTCTAATTTAATTAGTTAATAATTTATTTATTTTTATTATTTTTTGATTTAATAATACAATTTAAGTATCTAAATAATAAAAATGTTAGATTTAGCTTTATTGGTGGTATTAATATTATAACGCACGCGATTTTTATGAAAATCAGAATATATTTATATATGAACTATAGTTCAGACGCTGCACGCTGATTGGTCATAGGGTGTCTGTATTAATACATTTAGAGTGTCCGTATTAGGGACTTATATGACCTCTAGATATATGCTTATAACTTAATTAATATTTGATAACAAATATAGATATTATATATATAATTTTTAGAATGATTTATTTTTTCAGAATATATTGTTATATTTTATATCGATACATTTGTATATTCTTGAGAAGGTTTTAGGTTGACATTTTGTCTTCATAAATTTAAAAACATAATAAAAAAATTAGTTTATTGGATATATCAGCAATATTTTTATTAATTAAAAAATAAAAAATACCTTTTTAGACTAATTATATTATTATGAATATTTTATTCATTAACATTTTTGTTGTAGGATTTATGGTTTCTGAGATACCGAGAGTGTCCGTATTCGGGTACTGTACGTATGCGGTTACTTTCCCCTAGTTGTGAAATTAGCGTTAAGCTATAGATACAATATACTATATTATATTCTCTATTGTATATAAATTCAATGATACTTGAAATATAGTAATATATACTAATTTGGAGAGATTTATATAATATTAATATTAATACATCTTTATAAAATATAAATAATCTCTTTGAAATAATATTAACCTTTACTACTTATTTGCTGGTTCTTTTGAAATATGAACCAATGTATTACATACAGTGAAGTTATTTATTTATATGCCTATATATAGTTTTTTAGGATGGATAATAATACTAATTTCAGAAATTAAAATATGGTATTATAAGAGGACAATATTATATAAGAAACACAAAATTAGAATATAATATGAAAGTATATAAACTATTAGTATTAACTATTTCATTTAGTTTATATTATTTTCACTCTTATTATCCATCCTAAAAAACTATATATATAGGCATATAAACAAATACATTCACTGTATGTAATAAATTGATTCATATTCCAAAATAACCAGCAAATAAGTAGTAAAGGTTCTTCATGTTAATATTATTTCTAAGAGAGTATTTATGTTGTATAAAGATGTATTAATATTAATATTATATAAATCTTCCGTTTAACTTGATAACATTCATATTTCAATTTCCAATTCAGTCCACAATCTTAGTGTCGTTTTCGACTAAGATCTATATTTGTCTAGCCATATTGCTAACATTTCTAAAGCTACTAATTATCATTAATTTAGAATTAGATGTATTTGTAAACATATTACTCGAGTAATAACGATCGTTCCCTGTGTGCTGTCCTTATTAATTCACTCGTAATATTTCGTTTAATTATTATTCTTCTTTATTATATAACCTTCCTGCTTCCTCATTCACCCTACTAAATAGAATCATCAGATCACCCATACGACCATTTTCAATATTAGACTATCTGACCATTCCTCTATTGACTCCATTCAATTTCTATCAAACTGGTTCCTAATTTGACTCCTTTATATTACCCATAAATCTAAATATTCATCCACTCCTTCATATATATTTGAGTTACACTTAATTCACTCCACCATCCACGATACATGTTCAACTTTCTAGTACATATCGTTATCCTACAGCCATTATCCCTTAAACTCAGGAAATGCTCATTTACACACATTACCCCATCTATCTGGAATGCAATACCTTCATATATTATATACATTCAATATACCACCTCCTTCAATACTCATCTCAAGTCATATCTATCCTTTATCTAATTTCATTATATTATTATTATCTTTTATATTTCGTCTTATTACTTCCAATTTTTATGTTAGTTTGTTCGATTTTTGTGGTTGTTGTGTTTTATTTAGTATTATTTATTTTACGTGCACTTACGAGGAGTGTCATCACATTGTGCCTAATAAACCATATTTCATTATTATCATGTATAATACAAATATTAGTAATGTACAATGTTTTCTATTACAAATTATAAAATAAAATAAATAAATGGTTTAACAATTTTGCAACATCTAATGTGAAATTATTTAGTATTTGATAAAAACGTAAATATAAAGTTAAGTATCTCTATACGTAAGGCTTAAGATGTTCTGTATTCGTGAAACTATAATGTCTTACAAGTTTATAATCTTCAATATGAATAATAATAGACACCTAAGAATTGATATATCATTTCGTTCTATTTTGATATTTATTTTCTATTTATTTTATTTTTTGTTTTTTATTATCTATAGGGGAAAGTAAACTAATACGGACACTTTAACAATAAATGGTCTTATCATTTTATGACTCACTATTTTTATTCAAAAATTACAATATAATAATATTATATGATTATAGATAGTATTGTGATTTTAAAATTGTATTTAATATTTTAATTTCATAGATAACGGGGGTGTCCGTATTCGGTACCCGGTGTTATAATACGGACACCATATACACCGCTAGATAAATTATATATTATTGATGAATCAATCAAACAAATTACAATTACATTATTTATAATTAATTTTATGAACAATTTATTCTAATTTAGTTAGTTAATAATTTATTAATTTTTATTATTTTTTTAATTAATAATATAATTTAAGTATCTAAATAATAACATTTTTAGATTTAGCTTTATTGGTGGTATTAATATTATAACGCTCGCGATTTTTATGAAAACAAAATAGTTCATACGCTGTGCGCTGATTGGTTATAGGGTGTCCGTATTAAGACATCAAGAGTGTCCGTATTAGGAACTTATATGACCTCTAGATATATGTTTATAACTTAATGAATATTTGATAACAAATATAAAAATTATGTACATAATTTTAGAAAGCTTTATTTTTTAATAATATAGTGCTATATTATATATCTATATATTAGTGTATATTCTTGAGAAGGTTTTAAGTTGACATTTTTTTTCATAAATTTAAAAACGTAATACAAAAATCAGTATATTTGATATATCATCATTATTTAGAATAATTAAAAAATAAAAAATATTTTTGTAGACTATTTATATAATTATGAATATTTTATTCATTAACATTTTTTTGTAAGATTTATGGTTTATGAGATACCGAGAGTGTCCGTATTCGGGCACTGTCCGTTAAGAGTGATTTAATTTTAAAGATCCTAAACCGGCATAGTAGATTCTATAGATATGATGCTCATGATACTATTTTATTAAACCATATTCATTTTGGTTCATTATTGGTGGTGCGCCGGAGGTTTTAAAAAACAAAATTATTAAAAAAAAATAAATCTCGAAATGTCGTTATTCCTATGTAATTGTATTGTATATGTTTATAAAAAAATGTCCTTGAGGACTTTGAATTCTGTACATTTTATTTGTATTGTATTGTAATGGGTATATATATAATAATGAGTACTTTTTTTAAATACTATATTCTTCTAATAGATAACATTAATATATAGTAAATATTATCTATAGTATCCCTAATTACAATATTAGTTATTAGATAATTAATTTAAACAATAAAATACATTTTATATATATACAAATTTTCTAAAAATTAGGCCACTTTGACTATTTATTAAAATTATAAAGAGTTATTTTTTTAAATTTATAATACTTGTACGTTAAAATATAACATCTTAATATGAAGTAGAAAAAAAAAAAAAAAAAAATCTTAAAATGTGTAAAGGTACCAATCCACAGAAAAAATGGTCATTTTTTGATGATTTTAACAAAATTAAAGAAATATCAGGGTAGTTATTATTTTTTCGGCCAAATTGTAATATATAGTGATTAATTAATTGTTTTTTTTTGTTATATATAATATAAATTGATAAAATATGACAATTCTGTACACAATTATGAGAGGTCAAAAAAAATTCTGGAAAATCCTATAATTTAAAAAAAAATCCTAGAAATAAAATTAATTTTGTTATGAATTTATAATATTCAAAGGAACTATACACATTACACATATTCTGAAAATTTCATGATTGTAGCTTAATTATAACTGTGCAAAATATACATATTTATGTTTTTTTGGTATTCTCCTATCTATTCCCATGTTAAATGTTGTTAAATTTGACCAGCCTGGCTCATGTACAATATTGACCTAAATTAAAAAAAAAAATGTGTGTGTATTCTCTAATCTCATATTTTGATGTTCCAAATGCCGGTAAGGAATCGATAACCAATAGCATGTTTAAAATCACTCTTACTGTCCGTATTCGGTTACTTTCACCTAGATCTATAGATATGTATTATAATGTCGCATATAATCACCATGAATTTTCGAAGCCATAATAAACTATTTTATTTATACTCTAGTAACTTTAATATCTTCAAAATACAGCGTAGACGATACGGGTTTAGATTATATATATATTATATCTATATTAAAATCTATAGTTTCGATACTATGTATGGCATTTAAATATACGTCAGTTATCTACTAGAAATCATCTTTGCAGTATAAAAAATAGATAAAATCACGTGATCTTAAGATTAACAATATATGAATAAAAATATGAATATTTATTTTTTTCCTGAATTAATAGACATATTGAAGGATATTCAGTAGCTATACATAGCTTATATTTAGAATTTCCTTATAACAACAATATCAACAATATATTGGTTGATAGTGGCACTTCACTTGTTCAGTCATGTCGTATAGACTATATTATATAGCTAATATTTGACACACTACACTATTACAAATGTGGAGTAAATTATAATTGAATTAAAGGTAAATTACTACGTGCGTCACTATAGTTTACCCCTAGGGTTAAATTAGAAATCGTACTAATGTACCCTTGTGACAAACTATATGTCAATTAGCTATATTCTATAGAACTATAGGTTATAGCTAATAATATGAAATGTAGTTAGTTAATAACATCCTCTTCCTGTGTATATCTGATAACAATAACTTACTATTTTATAAAATTAGTTATCTGGACTATCTACTTGATAAGATAAGTATCCACCCAGCAAACATTAATAGCAGCATAACAGCATATGTAATAGCCTCAAATGTTTACATTGTGCTATTATGCTGCTATTATGCTGCTATTAAATGTCTATTATGCTGCTATTATACTGCTATTACTGTTTGCTGGGCAGCTTACTAAATTAGATACCCATAATCCTATATATGAAATATATATTATTAATATTATATCTCATTATTCCATAGTTATCTAGTAATTTTATATACACTTTACTATTAGTATATTCATAACATTTACAAAATGCACTGACATAAATATAGGTAAGTATATACGTTGTAGGTTGTATAACCTACCGCTGTTTATAGTATAATTCTATTCATGCATTTCCAATAATTCAACACATTAATTATAATTCCTAGAATTCAATATATATCATATTATTCAATAGTATACTATATATCATATTATTCAATTGTATACAATAAAGGTATATGCATTATATATATTTATATTGATTTAAATATATATATATTAAATATATATATATACTCAGATATATATACATTGATTTAAATATATATATATATTAAATATATATATACTCAGATATATATACATTATACTTGATATACAATTGAATTACTATACATATGCTTATTTAGATATTATAAGTAACATTGATATTTTCTATAGGATTGTATGCGTGTTTATATTTATATATATTTATATATAAATTATATTAAAATAATTATAAATAGAAAGGTTATTATAAAACATTTGATACAGTTGTACTTAGATTTATTCTATATATATATATATATATATATATATATATAAATATAAACACGCATACAATCCTATAGCAAATATCAATGTTACTTATAATATCTAAATAAGCATATGTATAGTAATTCAATTGTATATATATATATATATATATATATATATATATATATATCTAAATTAATATCAGACATTTTTATACTTCGCAATCATTGTAATACATTGTGTGAAAATTATATATACTATGTTTATTGTAAAAAGGTAAACTCAATTACTCTATAACTTATTATATAACTTATAAGTCTATCAAAAGCTAAAATATTTCCAACCAATTTTTCAAGAAAAATATACACCTATATTATATACATCAGGTTTTTACATAAACAACATTTCCTTTTATTTGTACATCACGTTTACTAGGGGAAAGTCCCCGATTACCGACCCCCTCCTAATACCGACCCCCTATCGTATCTCAGTAACTATAAGAGATATCAAAAAATAATCTAAACAAGAACTGTTAGTAATTTAATGCTAAATATGAATAAGTATTTTGTTTTAAAAAATATTTAATCTTATAATTGTTATTTGATAAAATGTAATATTCTGTTTTTACTTTTTAAATAGTTGAATAATAACTTTTTTTAAATCATTGTAAATACTTTATTATTTAAAAGAAAACTTAATACTGCACATAATATTGTAAATCAATAAAATGTTTATAACCATTATACAAATAATTTAATTTGAATAACTATTAACCAATATATCTTAATAATAGCAACCCATATGCTTTTCCTAATACCGACCCCCTAAATTACCCTAATACCGTCCCCATGTGATTTATAATATCCAATCAAAATAGATCCGTATTTTACTTTAAAATATGTCGTAAGTTGTTTGTGTATCATTGATATAGATATGATTCATGATTCCAGTTGATTATATACATACTGATTAATAAGTAAATATTAAATAATAATATACACTATTTTAATATAATTACTATAAAGTTTAAATTTAAATTTAATATTACTATAAAAACATAAATTCAATACAAAATAAATTGCATGAATGTTATAATTAATTATATTTATGTATATCTATTATTTTTAATGGATATTATAATACTATAATTATTTATATCACGATTATTTTAGGGGGTCGGTAATAGGAGAAGGGGGTCGGTATTAGGTACATGTATCCGATTACCGACCCCCCTGTTTATTCTTGTAAATATAATTATATCAAAAATTAAAAATAGCCACAGTATTCATTGCCATGATATTACATTAATTACAAAATTTCAAATAAATATATTTAATATTGAATAAGTTATTATAAATAATCATTTAGCGGTCGGTAATCGGAGACTTTCCCCTACTTGTATTAAGTACTGATTAAGTAAGTTCTCAAGATACTGGTATCAAATCTATATCTGACAACATAAAATATATAAATACATTATATATGAATTGTTAAATACTCATATGAATGATCTTATATTATTAAAGAGCAGAAAATCATTAATTTAGCTACTAACATGTAAATAAAAATACAAATATTACTTCCGCTAGGCTAGTATACATGTAGGTACGCCTATAGACGTACATATATGTAAACAACAATAACACTAACAATACTACTTCCGCCTAGCTAGTTTACTAGCTATGCGTATATAGGCGTTACACCGCTTGTGACGCGATCGGTACTAAATCACTACTGACACTACTGACACTGATCACTACTACACAGTGTATAGTACACACTAACACTCACCTCTTATTATCGTAGAACATAGCCCTACTCGAGGCTATATATTACTACGTATATGTAGTTATTGATGTAGTGACTATTTTTTTTATCTTAACGCTCTTTATCGCCGGTTATTTATTATGTTTATATCGCGAGTAAATGTGGGCGTATTATAAACGTTTATTACTCCATTTTGTTTTTATTTTCGAAGATAGATCGTCTGGTTATATTAATATCTTAGCGTGTTTAAAATACATAGACTACGTTAAAGAAAACAATAATAGTAGATATTATATCACGAGATTTGTTACGTAACATACTCGGGCGTTCGTCGTTACGCGAAAACAACTAGCAGGGGGGTCGATGGACTAGCGCCGCGCCGCGCCCCTTGACCTCGGTAGTAGGTCACCGCGCGAGGTGTTATGTAACGTATCACGTGACCGTGTATCGCGCGTGCGCGTGTTTACGATATTGTGATTACGGAAATACGATACCCCACGTTCACCTATGGATATATCATCGCCGAATCATATATCATCTTTAGGTGCCCGCGCACAGGATATGATTAATCGGGCCGGACTAATTAAATAATGCTATATAAACCACTATATATAAATATATATTTATATATAAATAAAATATGTTAGCCATAGATTTTATATCAGATTTTAAATGGAGTTGAAATATTTGTTAGGAGATTATTAATCGGGCTGGACTAATTAAATAATGGTATATAAACTACTATATATATATAAACAATATTAGCCATAGATTTGATCTCATATTTGTAGGAAATCTCCTAAATGGAGTTGAAATATGTATTCTATTTTTAGATAATTTCAATTAAGGCGATTATTATCTATATGATCTTACTTTAATATTTATAAAATATACAACTATATGCACATACTTATAAATATATAGATATTTGTATAAATATTGTAACTAATATACATCGTATACGTTATGAATATATTCATTATATTAAAAGATTATGTTTGATTCATCGATGTTTTATATTATTAAATGGGTATATTTTATATATTATATATACTTTATAATAACTAATATATTATTAATGTATAAATAAATTAATAGACCGATAATAATATTATTATTAATTATATATTAGAACACTAGAGGTCACTACAAGTATGATAATAATAATTGAATAACCGCACATTTTTCTTAGTAATTGTAATTTTATACACATTTTCTGTACTTTTTCTATGTATATTTTCTGTATTATTTTTAAATTTATACTAGATGGACGCACTCCGTTATTGATTTTGTTTACAAATATATAAATATATTTTACATATATGTACTTTTATAAATATAACTATATGCTTTAGTTATCTAACTGAGCATAATTGTAATCAATTTTAACACATTAATTAGTATTACTGTAAAGTAATAAACTAAAATTAAAAAATTAATAATATTATCACAGAAACAAATAAACAACATTGATAACGGTGACACTCATTCGGTTCTCTAAAGAGTTATCTATAGAACTATAGTTTACTTGGTGTATGCGTATATCAACTAATAACTACTGACTATACTACCTCTGTGATCAACCTGCGACTACAACTTAAATGGCTTACTACAACTCTACGAATTACCTATAAAACACTGACTCTTCTCCATAAAATACTGATATCCACCGAACCCGCTCCAATATTTGACGATTTTATATATAGTAATAACACCCGTCTACTGCGATACTCCTCTACACCCCTCCTAGAAGATCCACCTTACAAATTTACCAAATTTGGAAAAAAAACTTTTCGCAGGAAGGCTTCTAATCTATGGAACAGGCTACCGAGAAATTTAATGACAATATATATAACCTTCTCAATATTCAAAAAAAGAATAAAGAAAAATGTATTATTGACAACCCCATTATTTAAATCCCCCATTTCTATCATATCCAAATTCTTTGTTTTACCTCGTATTTTTATTTTCTCGTTTTTCGTTTTTCTTTCTTTCTCTTTCTCACAATCTCAAGAATATAATATTATTTGAGTGTCTACATAAATACCTATCATCATCATCATCATCATATATATATATATATATATATATATATATACGTGTCGGGGGATGGGATATACTTGTGGAGTGGGCAAGTATTGTCAGTGTTCTTATTATTGGCGGTATTAAGATCCCTAAGGCATTGGAACTGGCGTACCCATATCCTTGAAGTTGATACATCATATACCATCATTAATTTCAACATAATATTGGCAACTCTGGATCTAATTTATTAGTAATCTTTAACTACAGCATGCAAAAATAACATATATATATATACTCCAATTACACTTTTAATTTCTTATACTATTAATTTTTTATTAAGATTTATAAAATTACATATTTTACTTCTATATTATATAAATTTTACTTTTATTTTTGTTCTCCTCATAATTGTTAATTGGGAATATGTTTCAGGTAAACGACTAGATAAGCATTGCGCTTCTTCGATTACCATGCCTATGGTCATGCCTAAATTCTGATATTATATTATTATTATATATAAATATATATAATAGATTATCATATATATATTATACTATATATATGCGCATACATATATACATATGACATATACATATACATATACACATATACATATATATATATAGAGGCATATACGCATACATACATATATATATATATATATATATATATATATATATATATATATATATGTATAAGGTGTTTTATAATAATAATAACAATATATTATAAAACATCTTCTACAAACACATATTTTTTATATAAACGATACAACAGTAACATTTCGACATTTCTATTTTTAGAACGGGATGGATATGATGATTATGATGATTTATTTTATCAATGAAATCCGTAATACGATCTAAAGTGAAGTCATAATATAAATAAATATTATTAATAAGTATAGTTATAATAATAATAAAAAAAAATAAATCAATTAAAATAGTATACTATTATACCTATATATATTTATATATATATATATATATATATATATATATGTGTATATAATAATATCAGATTTAGTTGATGACCGAGATCAAAAGTATATAATACATATATTATATATTAATCATACGAACTATGTTGTCGTTGTATTGTTTATTTCATTATTCCGATTAATCATAGTAGGGTAGGGTTTACCTATTGTATTACAACGCGCAATGTGTTACAATGTATGTATCTTAGGGTATTCTGTATTGTGTATTTACCGCGCGTATTTGAATGTATGTATAAATTTAATATGAGCTTGAGTGACATATTTAATATAAATGAATATATTATATATTGCCATTATTATTTTTATATACTAAATTACAAAGTAAAAATAACCTTAAATTAATTTTAAATAAGGCAGTATCTATATATATATCTATTAAGGTTTTTATATATTTATTTATATATGGGTATGTATAACCACACCCATATATGGTATATTCTCACCGGCGTACGAGTACGCACACACATACGCCGAGGTAAACGCCTGTAGTCGTTTATCACAACGATAGGGGGAGCCACCGGTAGTGATTGATAAGAGCGCGCGTTAAACAATAGCACACAATAGAATACATTGTCTATTCGCCTAGAATAGCCTAGAATATCCTAGTACTATCCTGGTCGTGACTAGGTCGTACATATCAATCGTATATGTGGCAAGATACGGCTGCACAGTGTAACCGTCACGCATGCGTAAACGCGTCCCAGCACGTACTCGCGCATGCGCCTACGAATAACACAGATCGTAGAAAAAGTGTGGCACCGTCACGCTCCAGCGGAGAGAGTATGAGTTATATCTATTAGATACCCCTATGGGTGGACTACGCGTTACCACCCCGTTACGCCATGGTTAGGGTATACCCCTATACTATAGTATCTAAGTGTGGTATGAGCCTACGTCAGCACTTATTATCAGCACTTACTGAATATCGATTCTAAATATCAAAAGTAACGATATACAACGATATCGAAAGTAAATAAATAAACAAACAAACGAATTTTTATTTTTTGTAAAAAACTGAATTTTTATTTGTTATCGTTTTCGAATCGCAAACCTTATCAACGCTTTTCGTAAACAACCGACATTCGTACCTCTCGCCGAGCACGTGATAGCGACACTAGGTCCACGTGGTACCCGCCGAACGCGCCAACACGTGACAAACATACACGGTACACGTGTAACGGAACACCACACGTGACACGATGCTAGGACAACGAGATACGCGGAGAACACGTGACGTCAAGTCGGTGTCACATGACGATACGATAAACACGCCCACAATTAACACGATCATCAGTCGGGGTGGCGCCAGTACGATGACCCCCCTACAGGAGTTGATCCTACTTAACGAGAAGGCCAAACGGGAGATGATTCACTTCAACCCGAACAGCAAATTCGCGGTTAACCTGTATTCGCTGAAGAAACCTCAGATGCAATGTTAGTCATTAGTAATACGATTAGTCATTAGTGGTAATAATGTTAGTCATTAGTAGTAGTAATGTTATTAGTAGTAGTAATGTTAACCGTTAACTACTATGTTGCCTAAATCCAAATTGAAATTCATTAATCTTAGAAAATGTATTCATGAATTCATTCATTCAATTTTTAATTATCTTTTCAAATATTTTGGAAAATTGTGATAATAGAGTAATTTGTCTATACCTATGTATAACGTTACCTGGTAACATTTTGTCGCCTTTTTTAAACAAAACAATAACTTGATATTTTTTAAGTATATTGGGGGAAATACCTTTCGAAATAGAAATATTAAAAGGTTTTGCAGTATATATTTGATTTCATCTATAGTATTTTTTATTAAATTGATATAAATTTCATATAAGTCGCTAGAAGTCATAGCGCAATTTTTAACAACATTAACAATTTCAGAAATTGAAATAGGGTAAAGATAACAATTATTTATATTTACTAGTTCTGATGGAAATATATATTTATTAGTTTTAGGAATTAGGAAGATATATATTGTTATTATTATTTTTTTATTTTATTTGGTGGAGTCCTTTCATCCCATCCAGTAACTTAGATGAAGTTTTCACTTATAACCATATATGGCTCTAATGTCCCTTCGAAGCCGCTCTCATGTTAAGGAATCCATAGTTTTAACGAGAGCCCATCATTTATTTACACACAAATATATAAGATCACTTCTAAATAATATTTTAAGACCCATTTTATAAAATTAATTAATGTTCCGGACGAGGCTCGAACCCGTGTCTTACTGCTTTTGTGTATGACACCTTAGTCACTGAGCCACACAGGCAGTTAATATATATATATATATATATATATATATATATAGATAAATAATAGTTTATTGAATCTATTATACAATACATAATATTGACAGAAATGTATAAAGAATAATAATACATATAAATAAGTTGTGATTTACACACACACACACACGCACACACACACGCATACACACCGACATATGTATTACATAACATTACATATAATACATTAATATTACTCATTCAGTTCAAAGAATTACTGAAAAAGTCAACGAACACATGGTAGAAGTCTCAGAAGATGGTTAGTCAGATAGTTCAGTAGGTCACACACACACACACACACACACACACACACACACACACGTGTATAGGTGCGTGTAGGACCTACAATGTAGGTGTATAGGTTTAGTAATCATTGTTTGAGTACGATGTAATTATTGATACAATACCTATATATATTATCTAGTTCTATATATACAGTATCTATAATACACACACATACACACACACATATATATATATTACTTAATAAACTATCGTAACTGATTAATGTGTGATCTAATTCTATTGTTTAGACAATTACTAGAATATTATATATCCCAACGCGTTGCATTCCAAAGGTGTGTTTAAGAAATGTACTTCTAATTATTATAAATTTATAATGGCTTAAGCCATAAGGGCGAGGTGCAATGGACGATGCATATTATATATTATAAATCATCATGGATTGATCATTATAGAGTGATCTACTTATAAACTAGAATACAATCATAATTTCCATTCAATAAATTGTATACTACTTATCAACTAAAGTATTTAACATAGTCATATGATAATGATGATTATGATGATAAAGGTAATGATGAAGGTGATGATGATGATGACGATGATGACGATGATGATGATGATGATAATGATGAAGATGATAATGATGATGAATATGATTATGATGATGATAATGATAATTATGATGATGAATATGATGACGATGATGATGATGATAATGATGATGATGATAATTATGATGATGATGATTATGCTGATGATGATGAATATGATTATGATGATGATAATGATAATTATGATGATGAATATGATGATGATGATGATGCATTGTTTATTACGCATGGCATACGTATGTTTTCCGTAGCAGTATTTCATTTACTAACAAAACAGTAACACATAATAAAAGAAAGTAAAGCATAAGTAAAACAGTAATAATTACAAGTACAACGTTGTTCGTACATTGGGATACGGAGTGCATTGCACAGTTCAAGTGATAATACATGATCGAAAGTGGAAAGTAAGGATGACATGTTATCAATGACATACGAATCACACATATATGTGTGATTCGTATGTCATATATATATAATCTACCTTATAGATCATATTTCATGAGGGAGGAATTTAGTATTTAGTATTTAGTTCCTTAGATTTAGAATTGGAAGTATTAATATCAATATATTAGTGTACTGACATCAAAGCGATTTACATATATAGTATAGAGTATACTGTATAGACTATATGTATAATACATAACCTAAACGGTAGCATATAAGAGAATATTCGACTCCAGGCAGTTCTTGAATTTCTCTTGTGTTTATAAAGAACTTAATAAACAATAAATCAAAACACAAGAAAAAAAATGTTACTATTTGTATTGTATTGTCCGGGGCCTCTCACAGTTATTTATAACATGTACAAGTCTATGACTTCTTGAGGGGTCCATTTGTATCCGCTATTTGTATTGTATTCAATATATATAAGAGATTTCAATAAATAAATATTATTATTATATATGAAATATATATATTTCTCGTTAATAATTAATATTAGTATACTATCGAATGTCTAAGGGATTCGTTTTTAAAAAATATTGCAATCAAAACAATACCATTGAATACAATAGAATAGAGGTGTGTTTACTCCGGTTGTTTACAACAACACGTAACATTCCACGTACACTGTTGTATTCGGATACTACTATTTGTTAACGATAATAGACTATCGTTCATGTTACTTATACTATAGTATTGCATATTATGCAGAGTATAGGGTATATATATGTATACATAAACATACGTTTATATAGTATATGCTACTTCGCTAGATAGCGACGTTTTAACGAACAATCGTAGAATGATATTTAATTACCTCACACTCAATATTAGTACTTATTAATGTAGACTGTAATCCAACTACTATAGTATACTATTGGATATTGTGCTATATTATACTATCATATACTAACTATATAATACACTAGGTGATATGTAATACATGTCTAGTATGACCACTTCGCTATAAGTGTCCCTCTGAATATTACGTTATATCATTAGTCTTCATTGGTAATTTGCTGATGATTATATTACATACACATACACACACATATATATATATATATATATATATATATATATATATATATATATATTCAAATGCCTGTGTGGCTTAGTTGGCTAAGGCGTCATACACAGGAGCAGTAGGAATCGGGTTCAAGCCCCTCCTGGACCTTTAAAATAGGTCTTAAAATAATATTTAGCAGCCATCTTATATAGTTATCACAATTATATATAATTGTGTATAAATAAATAATTGGCTCTCGTTAAAACCATGGATGACTTAAAATGAAAACGGCTTCGAAGGGACATTAGAGCCATATATGGTTATAAGTGATAACTTTATTTTAGTTCCTGAAAGGACTTCACCAAATACAAAATAATAACAATATATATATAAATAAATAAATATTTATATATATAACAATATATATATATATATATATATATAAACATATATATATATATGTATATATATGCGTAACCTATACATGCTTATACGTTACGTAATAACCACTTTCATCAGAGGAATTCAAAGTGCAGTATCGTCGATGTCAGCAAGTACCGAGAGAGAAATATAAATATCCGAAAACCACTTCGCAGGAGATCGGCTGGGATTATAAACCGCTAGTTGTACGTATAATAATAATGCATAACTATCATATAATAGCGTGTAAGTGAGTAGAAGCTAGCAAAATTAGTGCAATATATATATATATATATATATATATATATATATATAATTTTCTTATAAAGTACACTACATTTAATTGATTAATCTCTATTAAGTATTTGAGAAATCTAAAGTTAAAACAATAATATTTGTGAATAAATAAATCATCTATCTTTTATTTATTTTGGGAAATTAATTGGTTTGATAACCAATATCAATTATCCCATGTAGGTATATCTGTAGGTAAACCTATAGACGAATGTAAAACTAAACAAGTAGTCAGGAATAGGCTAGAATAACATATATGTAATACACTTAAGGGGGTACACGGTCTTTAGATTTCAATGTAATTAGATAGGACTTTTTTTTTTTTGAAAATTCAAAAACTCAAGAAATAATTATGATTTTCACATAATTTAAATTGCATAACATTAAGATATATTGTGTTAATTGTTCTATTTTTAAATGATTAGATTATTAGTTTTGAAAATAGCAACATTTTAAAAAAGTAAAAAATGTATAAAAATGAAATATTTATTTTTTAAATGTAATTATAATTTATTTATCAACTATATATCTAATCACAAATATTTTCTATAACTACAATATACATATAATACTAAACATACTGTGAAAATTTAACTAAGTTTAGTTAATTATTTACTGAGAAATAGAAATGTTCATAAAAAAAACAAATATTCTGAGATAATTTATGTTAAAGATTGACTATATTATTTATCTGATTTTGACTTTTATTATTATGGTAAAAGTTATTTTAACTAATTCTTACAATTTGTATATTCTATTTATATAACTTATTTTTAGATTAATTATTGAAAAACAGTGTTATAATATATGTAATCACTCATTTTTGCGCCATTTTTGTAATCATTATTTTATTAGAAATAGGTAGTAATACACGCGTGTTATTAAATTATGTTTTTTATGTTTTATATATATTTTTAACATATGATATTTTGACATATCATACATTATACATGTAGTAATCTATTTTTTAAATACACATTTTTTTTTAATTTTTAAATTTTAAAGACCGTGAATCCCCTTAATACACCGATAGTAATATAGGTAAATATTGAGACCGCATTCACACGTATACGGAGTAGCTTAATATCACGCTTATGTATACATATGTTTGGTAGGTACACAATATATTGTGTAGAGAAGGCCGACAGTTGTCCGCGCCAATTCCAACACGACGCGCTGACTGAGATTATTTTCGTTATTTGTTTAGCGTAAGCGATGATATATGTGTTGTGATATGTGATATGTGTTGTCGTAGTAGTGGTTAATCTTGCGTATGTAATGCATGTGTCACTGTTTATTGTAGCTATTGATATATTAACTGCCTGTGTAGCTCAGTGGCTAAGGCGTCAGACACACAAGCAGTAGGACATGGGTTCGAGCCTCGTCCGGACCATTACTTAATTTTATAAAATGGGTCTTAACATATTATTTAGAAGCGATCTTATGTAATTGTGTATACATAAATGATCGGCTCTCGTTAAAACTATGGATGCCTTAACATGAGAGCGGCTTCGAAGGGCATTAGAGCCATATATGGTTATAAGTGAAAACTTCATCTAAGTTCCTGGATGGGAAAGGACTCCACCAAATAAAAATAACAATATTCGTGTATCTATTATATATGCTGCATCATGTTAATATGTTATTAAATCGGGTTTACGTAGCCCGTTTCAGGTTTGAATGTGTGTTCGAGTATAGCGATTTAATTACGTTTATTACGAAATATAGTCGGTAAACCATTACCTTATTACACATACTTATCTATCTACATCGGGCGTCACGCCTTCCTCCTTCTCTACTCAACCGTGACCGCGCTCTAATATATGTAACCACGTCTTCCTCCTTCTCTACTTAACCGTGACCGCGCTCTAATATATGTAACCACGCCCCCTCGCAGTCATACCGCACCCAGTTCGGACCGATACAATATCACCCGTCGAAGAGAAGCGACATGTCCAAATTCATAGACATGATGAACGTGAGCAAGAAGAACGACAAGATACTATAACTACGACTATAGTAGCATAGTAGTATACTATAGTATACTATATAGTAGTATAGTATCCTACTACTACCTTGGAGAAGAAGGATGCTATGTACGATACGACTGTTCCGTAATAACTTCTATATACACATTAATGTGTTCGCCGTATGAGAGTATTCCATATGTTCAATAAATTATATAATCTGAATATATTGATTATATATATATATATAATATTATACACTTAGTATCGATGATTATATATTTAAGATGAATAAAGGGGAAGGTTTAAATCTTCGCCAGTTTACAAAAGATATGGAAATGTATGTATTTATAAAACAATTTAAATCTAAGTCTATTATATCGATTAATTACTTTTGCACTTTTAATAGATTAATACTATACTATTAAAATTACTATTAAATATGTATATATTTTAAAAAAGTGTAAGAAATATGAACTTTAAAATAAATTATTTATACTATTTGTATTTGTTGAATTATAAAGGAAATGTGACGTAACAATTAAATATTATATAAATAAATAAAACATATTAAAGTATATATATATATATATATATATATATATATATATATATATTTAACACCGTTTAAAATGTAAATATGAATGTTATGACAAATAGTGAAAATGTCAACTAGAAATCATTAATGATAATAAGTATTAGAGTAATTTAGGATTAATCAAAATACTGAGAAAATAAGGTTTAAAGTTTAGTGAAATATTACAACAGAAATGAAATTTAAAGAAAATATACACAAATACAATTTATAATATATAGGTAATATATAGGCCTATATATATTGTATCATATTTTATAAATTAATTAGAATGTTAGGTATTATACAATATCGTTTGAATATTGAGATATAATTTGTGTGAAATGATAGATAAATAATGTAGAGAATACTAGTTTTCACACAATTCTTAAGGTGTTATTTTCATTTAAAATTAAATGAATATATAATTTCAGATTAATATATATAATTGTAATAATTCGTTATTATATATATATATAAGTAATATTACTCGAGTTATTATTATTATTGTTATTTTATATGAACATTAAATTAAATAACCTATTATTACATACTAATTTAAACACATATATATATATATATATATATATAAAAAACATAATATTATAATTATAATTAGTGAAAAGCATGCACAACAAATTCACCCGCAAACATCATGCATTCACATACATACATGCTACAATGCTATATTAACTCACACATTGCATATCTCCCGGAAACTAGTCCCATCTACCGTTATTATCGCCGTAGCTTCGATATTTGCATATACACAGTGAACTCCCGCAAACTCAGAAAACCCGCTAACCCAGACTTTTACTCACTCGATAGTTTTATAGCCACGTTTCAAATATATGTAATAATAATGTGATATCTCAGAAAATAGACATATCCGACACATTTTGTGGGTCTCTCCGTGCATGATTAAGTGGGAGTTGACAGCTGTATATACACACACACACATATATATATATGAATGAATGAATGAATTCAGTTTATATACAATGTCTAAGGAGAATCAGTGAAAGCGATTAGCTTTTTAATTCGATATCTCCTAACAGTAGTGTAATGTCATATTTCATCATTTTCATTCGGATAAAATAAAATAAAATTACATAAAAATAGATATTAAAATAAACAATAAAACAAAACTAAAACAAAATATAAAAGAAAGAATAAAACAAAACTAAAACAAATATTTGATTCCCATGTTAGCATCCAAAACAAAGTATAAAATATAATTAATACATTTTTCATAATTGTAATATAATATTTATAAAGAATCTAAATATTTGTATCACATATTTTATGTCAATTTTAATAATATTGATATATATATATATATTTGTAGGTTACTATAGGTTATTAATACTGTTTATAATTGTTTTAATTCTAATACTGTTTTTTATTATTTTAATACTTTTAATTTTTAATACTGTTTAGTTTTTTTTTTTTTTTATTAGTTATGTAAAGTTAAATATATAAAACGTAAAATTTGAAAAATAAATATAAAATAGTTTTGATAAATAGTAATTTTAAAATTTTTTAAACATTTAATACTGTTTTTTTTTATGTTTTTAATACTTCTAATTTGTAATACTGTTTATTTTTATTTTTTGTGTTTAGTTATATGATGTAAAATATATAAAAATGTAAAATATGTAAAAATGTAAAATTTATATGGAGAAATACCTATTTAATACTGATTTTTTAATAAAGTTTTATAATATAAAATATTTGTTTAATTTACAATATAATATTAGAAGAAATAATATATTTTTAATATTATTAAACATCACACATAAGTGTTATATTTTATATTGGTTAACGAAAAAAAATTTCATAACTTTTTTTAATTTATTTATATTTGTTATTTTATTTTTTTTAAGAATATTACCAAATATTATATCATTATAATACTTTATACCTTTGAAGAATATTGTATTTTGGTATTTTGTAGTTTTCACTAATGGTAAAATGAATCTATCATTACGTTTATTTAATGTAAAATATTCATTAAAATCAATTTTGTAATTTTTATTTAGCAATTTATAAACTAATATAATATTTCTAAACATCACCAGATCATTTAATTTTAGAATATTATTACTAATAAATAATTCAGATGTATTTGATAATCTGATTAAAGGTAATAGATTTAAATTTAAGATTTTTTTGTTAATAATTCTGATAATTTTTTTTTGCAATAACATAATAATATTTATATTTGATTTATAGGTATTTCCCCATATTTCTATGCCATAAGAAATATTAGATACAAAAAAAGAGTTATATAATAAAATCATATTTTCAGTACTTAAAAACGAAACTTTTTTCATAAAATATATTATTGATGATAATTTATTAGCTAGATATTCTATATGTTTTTTAAAAGTTAAATGTTGATCTAAAATTAATCCTAGAAATATGTTGCTACCTACAATTTCAATTTTATAATTTCCAATATATATATCTTTTAATATTCTAGCATTCATAAAAGGTAAAATTTGTGTTTTTTCAATATTCAGTTTTAGTTTATTGATATTGAACCAATATACTAATTTATCGATATACAATTGTAGGTATTTAGTTAATAATTCATTGTTGTCTGCATATATTGTAAGTGATGTATCATCTGCATATAAGTTTAGATTAATATTGACTGCATCTTTAAAAATAGTTGGCATATCATTAATAAATAATATAAAAAAAAGAGGCCCAAGAACTGATCCTTGGGGTACTCCATATTCTATACAATCCTTCGATGATAATGAATCATTTATTCTTGTAACAATATATCTTTTATATAAATAACTTTTTAAAAATGTTTTCATTTTACCTCTGAATCCATACGATTCTAATTTATCAATTAATATATTATGATCTACGACATCAAAAGCTTTTTTAAGATCTACAAATATTGTTGCTACTTTTTTATTATTATTAGTATTTTTTTAAATAAAATGTTGTATATTTATTAATGATAAAGTTGTATTGGAGTTTGGTATGAAGCCATATTGATTATTATTAATTATATTATTTTTATGTATAAAATTTGATTATATTATATATGATTTTTTCGAATATTTTACTTATTTGTGGTAATAAAGAAATAGGTCTATAATTAGTTATTAATTGGATATTATTATTTTTATATATTGGTTTAATTATTGCATCTTTCATATTATCCGGATATATTGATTTATCAATGCATAAATTAAATAAATGATTAAGTGGAATCAATATTTCATATATAATTTCTTTTATTAAATACATATTATAATTATTTATATCTTTTGAGTTTTTTGACTTCATACTATCTGCTACATTAATAATTTCATTATTTGTTATTGGTAAAAAATAAAAACTTTTAGAATAATTTGTTAAAAATTGTTTAAAACTATTTTTTTCTGATGAAATTTCAATAGCATTATTTATGGTTTTTCCTATTGTTGCAAAATACTTATTAAAACAATTGCATTGATCTATTTCATCATATATTTCAATATCCTTATAAATTAATATAGATGGATACTCATTTTCTTTTCTTTTTATTAATTTATTAATTATTTTCCAATTGTCTTTTTGTTTATTATGTGAAAAAAGTTGCTTATAGTAATTATTTTTATCGTGTTTTATATTTTTCTTGATTTTATTCTTTAATTTTTTATATCTATTTAGTATAGACATGCAATTAGTAGATTTATATAAACTGAATAATTTATTTTTCTTTTTTATTGCATTCTTTAATTTATTAGTTACACATATATATATATATATATACATTATATATATATACACACACACATATATATATATATATAATCGGAATAGTAGAATGATTCGATAATCTATGACTCTGAATTCGTCTAGGCTATTGCTAAGCTCTGATATTATTATGAATTATTATAATAATAATTAGGTGATAATTAGCATTGTTATCATTATTCTTTATATATATATATATATATATATATTTGTTATTTACATACATTATTCATTGTAGATCTCACAGTAAATAAACATGCGCACCTGTATATATCACTCGCGTAGAGATGGAGATCTAGTTCCCTACGTATCGTTCTCGTCAACTATCGCGAGATTACGTTTCTCCTTCGAGATAATGCGAGAGCCAACCTCCTAGAAAACGTAAACACGCCCCCCCCCCACCCCGATGACAATATAAACCTCCGTAATAACGTACATTCGGTCATTATCGGAGATAAATACACAGAAGCTAGAAGGGTAGCCATTAATTAATTACCGGTGTGTTTTTCTCTCGTATATATTTATAATTAGAAGAATTCGTAGAGATTTAACTTAGCGGTAAGTATTATATCTACAACATAATCAATATTAGTGTAGTTTATTTATATTTATTTAAATTATTTAAATAAATAGAAGTATAGATAAATTAATAATATATATATATATATATATATATATATATATATATATATAATACTACTAATGATTCATTAGAAGACATTTTTGTTTTATTTTTGCTTAGAGTAATTTCTTAAATACATTTATTTTTCTTTAAGTTATTAATAGTATACGTTTGCATGTATATATGTGTGTATATATATATATATATATATATATATATATATATATATATATATATATATTCTTTTTAATAATATAACAATCGGGTTTATATAATTTGTGGATTATATTATATTAATATATTAATTTAATTAAATAATTCATTTAATTCGCTAAATCTTATATTATCATATTAAATTCCTACACAGAAATATATATATAGTAAATATTTGCATACATAAATTTAGGCAATTCATATTCGGTTGTACGGTTTTTTATAGCTACCTCTAAAGTTACAATTCATACATATAAATTATAACTGTTAATTTATAACTATACCCCCTATAACCCACACTGTACAGGTTACGACTAATGTCAGATTATCATAACTGAATTTAATGTGCTTATATTGTTGACATATTTATTTTTTTAAATAAACTTATATTTATATTCCCATTTTAATAGTTTTAGTTTTTGTTTTAGATTAATATATTTGTATTATGTTTTAGAGTTATATGATGATTTAATAAATAAATATAATAAATAAATGACATGTACAAATTTAGTGTAAACTAGTAATTTTTATTTTACTTATTTTAGTTAGTGAACTTGTCATTAAAATTTCAAATTAATAAATGATCTATATTAAATACTGTGCTCAGCATATATATATATATATATATATATATATATATATATATATATATATATATATAATCACAAGTTCATCGTATAATGTATTTTTGAGAGAAAATAAAATTTTGAATTTTGATCATATTGTAAAATTAAGTTCGATTAAAGTTGCTCACAGAGCATATTATCATAAATTACCGAGTAACATTCAAAAACTTTTTTTGATTAATAAAAACACGGATAAATTTGTAAGATTCAAGTCAAGAACTAGCAGAGATCTGTTTAGAGTGAGAAATGTGTCCTCTAGACAGTGGAACTTACTTCCCATTCAACTTACAAAAAATAGGTGTATTAAATCGTTTGGAAGACGTGTTAACAAATATATTCTTGAATTGAAAATGACTTAAAAAGGAAAATTTGTCTAAATAATTATTTTTGTATTGTTTTATTTTAATTTTTATTTCTGACATAATATAAATTTAACATACATTTCTGATGTTTTTTATAATTTTAAATTTTTATTTTTTATTTTTATTTTTATTTTTAATATTTATATAATTTTTTTATTATTTATATAACTTTGACATAATATAAAATTACAAAATATTATTTGTTTGTTTTAATCTTGACTTTTTCTTGACTTATTATAATATTAAAAAAAAAATGTGTTTACAGTGTTCGACTTACTATAAATTTACTTACTTTTTTTTTTAATTTTTGTTTATAATATAGCTATTTATTTATTTTTATTTATTTTTTTAGTTATTTTTAGTTATGTTTAATTGTTTTATTCAATAGGATTTGTCTTTTAATTTTTAATTTTATAATTATTTTATATTTATATTCCTAGATTTTTATATTAATTTATTTTTCTTCTTTACATTTTATGATTATATGATGAATGACATTATGAGGAGTTTTTAATTATTGGAGTATATATATATATATATATTAGTTTTTTTTTTTTTTTTTCATTATATTTTTTCTATGACCGGAGTGGCTAATATGTTTGGACTTGATATGATTATGATACGTATCGGGGGATGGGATATACTTGTGGAGTGGGCAAGTATTGTCAGTGTTCTTATTATTGGCGATATTAAGATCCCTAAGGCATTGGAACTGGCGTACCCATATCCTTGAAATTGATACATCATATACCATCATTAATTTCAACATAATATTGGCAACTCTGGATCTAATTTATTAGTAATCTTTAACTACAGCATTCAAAACTAACATATATATATATATATATATATACTCCAATTATACTTTTAATTTCTTATACTATTAATTTTTTTATTTATAATTATTTACTTTTAATATTATTTTTAAAGTTATTTATATTTGTATATGATTTATAATTTATTATAATATTCTCATGATTCTTATAAGATTTATAAAATTACATATTTTACTTCTATATTATATAAATTTTACTTTTATTTTTTTTTCTCCTCATAATTGTTAATTGGGAATATGTTTCAGGTAAACGACTAGATAAGCATTGCGCTTCTTCGATTACCTTGGTCATGCCTAAATTCTGATATTATTATTATATATATATATATATATATATGGCATTCTCAAAATAAAGTACATATTATATACTATATACCATATATTATAATAAACACAGTACTTTAACATGTAACGCTGTTTAAGTATAATGTAAGTACGAGTCCCATACATGGTATACTATTAAATGAAATTAAACTTTAGGTTTGAATCATTAATAATTTTAATAAAATAATCAATATAACTCATTTTAATTCGAATCTACAAGAATACTTATTGTTTAGTCAAAGACAATAGCATCATACTGTAGTATAGCATATTATCCGCGCACTATTCTATTGAATAACTTGTAATGTTATTCTTGTAGCTATTGTTTTAGAGGTACTAAAAACTCCTCAACGTAATAAATATTAATATAGATTACTATTGATTATATACATATATATATATATTATACGACAGACACACATGCCGTGAGTTAACATAGTATTACAAGTGTCTAGTGGGTCGTACATACACCAAGCTTGATGGATATATGTCGGATATAAGATTGATGATATTCGACATCTAAACAGGCCTACATCTCAGACGCGTACGGATAAAGATGTCGTATACGAATAGCGATTATTAGACAATAGAAACACACGCGGGCGACAATGTAGCGGACACGAACGCATTAGCTAATGACCTCTAGGAGTCACGGGATGTTGATGACGGGGTGGGGGTGGAACAGGGAAAGGTCACGGTAACCGACAGACTGCTCACGAGTGCTACCCTATAATAGCTCACCCCTGTGCATCCGGTATACCTCCGGTTACCCCTCTCTATATTAATGTTATTATAGCCTATATCACCGTAGCGTATATCTATATATTATATTGTAGTATACGTGTCTATCATGATTATTAATAATCATAATATGGTTAAACGGACGTATAGAAGGTAAGGGATTTGTGAATAACACAATTAAATACTATATTACAAATAATTAGATAATCGCTTTATTTGTTACTCTAAAAGGGGTTTCACACCAACTCAAACGCAATTATTAGAGGTTAAAGTTTAACTTAAATATTTAAATCCAATATTTAAAATAAAATAAATGCTTACCTGTAAAAGGGGTTTCACACCAACTCAAACGCAATTATTAACTCTAAAAAAGTAGGTGTAATTCGAGTTAATAATTGCGTTCGAGTTGGTGTGAAACCCCTTTAAAGCCAACTCTTCTTTATTTATTTGTGCAATTCGTACATTCTCAGTCTACATTATTGCATGGGAAAGTCTACAAATACCGACCCCTGAATGACTATTTGTAATAAGTTATTCAATATTCAATATATTTATTTTAAATTTTGTAATTAGGGTAATATTATTACAATACATAATTTGCTATTTTAAATGTATGATATAATTGTATTGACAAGAATAAATTGGAGGTGGGACGGTAATTCGATGCAGGTGAGTAATACAAATACCTCCTATAACCTCAGGCCCGAACACTGCATACAACATATTAATTTTAAAAGCGAGAGGCCAGTTTTTTTCATTTATTACTTATATTATTTTATAGGGGAGAGTACTCGAATACCGACACCCTAACAATAAATCACTATAACTTTATTATTTCTCAATTCAATATTTCCATATTTTATTTATAATTATTAAGTAGGTATATACATATAATAGCTATTGATAAATTTAATTTAGTTTCACATAATAGCAACACCATAAATATATCGATATTTATATATACCTACCATATATATGTTAAAAAATATTCATTAAGTTATAAGCATATATCTAGAGGTCATATAAGTCCCTAATGCGGACACTCTAGATGTCTTAATACGGACACCCTATAACCAATCGGCGCGCAGCGTATGAACTATTATGATTTTCATAAAAATTGCGTGCGTTATAATATTAATACCACCAATAAAGCTAAATCTAAAATTTTTATTATTTAGATACTTAAATTGTATTATTAATTAAAAAAATAATAAAATAAATAAATTATTAACTAATTTCATAACTTCAATTATAAATAATGTAATTGTAATTTATATAATTGTTTCATCAATAATATATATACATATATATATATATATATTATATAGTGGTATATATTGTATCCGTATTATAACACAAGGTGTCCGTATACGGACATGGGTACCGAATACGGACACCCCCGTTATGTATGTAATTAAAAGATTAAATAAAATTTTAAAATCACAATAATATCTATAATCATATAATATTAATATATTATAATTTTTGAATACAAATAATGAGTCATAAAATGTTAAGACGATTTATTATTTTAAGTGTCCGTATTAGGTTACTTTCTCCTAATTATTTTTCTAAAATAAATAAATTAATTGTTATCATACAAACAAAATATTATTGATGTAAACGGTATACTTATATAATAGGATAACACCATTATAGGTAAACTGTTGTATTGCGAATTATAATAGAAATTAAAATGAATATCACTATTTATCCCTATATTCTAATTTTCTTTATAATTAAATTATAACTATTTACATTATTATTAAATGTAAATATAATATATAAAAAGCTAATTAGCCGAGTCGGCTAGCGAGGTGTATTACTATTACTATTTTGTTCGTAGGAGGTTGGTGTTCGAGTCCCATTCATGGCACTTTTGATGTCATATTTTTTATAATATATATATCTATATATATATAAGTATATGTGTATATTATTAGGTATGTCTATTAATTTATGAATATTATCTTAACGCATGCACATTAAAAACAAATAACGCTGATTGGTTAAAGGGTGTCGATATTACGTGCAGTTAGGGTTTCGGTATTATGAAAATGTATGTTGCTTAGGTAAACGTCAATAACTTCATAATGAAAAATACAAAATCTTTACGTATTTATATGTATATATATATGTATAATGTATATATGTATGTATATATATATATATATATATATATATATATATATATATACAGGATTTCGAGTAATAGTTATGATTTTTCGAACTGAAATATTTTAAATACAAATACGCCGGGGACTATAAACACACTGTGTATACTATACAGTATAGTGTGTATACTATACACACTATAGTAGACATCTACCGGATGTTGCTGTTGTTCTGGGTAAAGTAGTGGTATATCGTTCGATATATAAGCTATACATATAGACTATATATATTACGAAAAACGCACATAAACTATACATTCTTAATCGACATATATACCAGATGTAGCGACTACGCTTTCTGGGTAAAGCAGGTGTAGATCGTTTGATATATAAGCTATATATGGGCCATATATTACGAAAATGTCACATAACTATAGTTTTATTGCTAATCGATATATATATATATATATATATATATATATAATGTACTATATGTACAAAGATTTTCCGAATGAAAGATATTGCACTTGCGTACATTTCTGTAACCCATTAATTTAATACGGCCACCATGTGTTAATATTTAGATGATAATAACGTATTATATTTATTGTAATTTTGAACTGACAGCCACATCAATTGTCAATATTACGATAATATTGTTTATATTTTAAAATACAAAAATTCGTATTGAAAACTATATGATTATATGTTAAAATATAAGTATTTATTTGTAATATACTTGAAGCACATTGAATTCAAAGTTTAAAAGTACATTAATTTAAAATATTCTAAAACGGATTTTACGAATCTCCATAGTTGCCATAGCAACGATGGCAATTGTTTCCCTTTGTATACATTTGACTATAGTAAAATACGCTATATATTAATACCTACGGCGTCACCCCATAGAGCTCTAGGATTAATATAAAGCCATGGGTATTAATATATAACGTATTTGACTACAACATGGGTATATCGTTGCTACAACTATGGAGCTTCGTTAAGATGCATTTATTATCGGTAAACGTCTATCGTTTTCATTGAGTCAATAAACCTTTATATTATTATTATTATTATTATTATAAAGAATACCGATAATGTGTGCTCTTTTTATATATGCCGTGCAAATATAAAAGTGTGTGCATTAAAAGTATGCCCAAAAGTATTCCGTTGTGTTTGTTCGTCGTACGTTATAAGACCAAATCGTAAACTCGAAGTTTCTATTACTAGCGCGTATATATTCAATGTGGTAATATATTTGGTCATATATAACTTAGTTCAGGTTAAATAATATATATATATATATATATA
>OZ025239.1:111427084-111579584 GCA_964019155.1 Osedax fenrisi
AATTAATCAAGCTTTTAATAAATTCTATTGCTAAACCATTAGAATATGTATTTAATTTATGCTTGGCTAATTCTGAATTTCCTGATAATATGAAAATTGCTATCATTAAACCAGTATTTAAAGCAAATGATAAAAAACAGATAATCAACTATAGACCCATTTCATTACTACCGCAAATTAGTAAAATCTTCGAAAAAATAATTTATAATAGAATGATGGACTTTATATATAAAAATAAAATAATTAATAATAACCAATATGGATTTGTAGAAAAATCCAATACTACCCTTTCACATTTTAACTTACAACATTTTTTATTTACTAAACATATTTTAGATAAAAAAATTGCTGGTTATGTAAATGTGTTTTTAAAAAATTATTTATTAGATAGAAAAGTTAAAACTCGAATAAATAATACTGTATCATCTGTTAGAAATGTACGTTTTGGTGTTCCTCAGGGATCAGTATTAGGTCCATTATTTTGTATTATATTTATTAATGACATATCAAATATATTTAATAATGATGATAATATAAATATAAATATATATGCAGATGACACATGTACTTCACTCTCTATGCAAATTAAAATGAAGAATTGAGTAGTAATATGCAATTATATTTAGATAGATTATGTCATTGGTTTAATATAAATAAATTAAAATTGAATATTGAAAAAACTAAAATACTTCCTTATTTTAATACAAAAATTATAAATAATATAAATTTAAATAATGCGAACATAGAAATTGTAGATAGATATACGTTTTTAGGTATTATATTAGATAGTAATTTAACATTTTCGTTTCATATTATAAATTTGTGTAATAAATTATCAAAAATTGTATATCTTTTTCGGAAGATAAAATTTCTTAACATACGCAATTTAATTATATTATATAATTCACTATTTTTATCAAATATGTCATATGGAATAGAAATATGGGGTAATGTTTATAAATATAGATTAAAAAAACTAGTATTAATACAAAAAAAACAATTCGAATTATCAATAAAAATATGATAGACAAGTCTCAATTACCTCTGATTCGTTTATCACACACTAATAATATGTTTAAATATAATTCTATTTTAAAATTGAATGAACTCATAACTTTTAGAATAATATTATTTTTATATAACCTTTTACATAATAACTATAACATTAATCTAGATACATTTTTTATTTATAATAAAGACAAAACAAGATTTATTTTACCATTAATGAAAACAACGAAATTTCAAAACACAATTTTTTTTAAAGGCCCAAAATACTATAATAATATAATGAGTAATAATATATTAAAATCTGAAAATATACATAATATACACAAATTAAAAAAGTATTAAAGAATTACTTTTTAAATAAATATTAGTTTTTGTATTTTAGCATTTTAATAATTTTTAATATTTTTAATCTTCGTCAATTTTTAAAATTTTTATATTTAAAACTACTTGGGTCATTTTTATGTTATTATATTTTTATCATTTTTTATTATTTTATTCGCACTTTTTTGTTATATAATTGTTTGCACAAGTTTTAAACATACTTTATTTTAATTTGTATATACTAAACCATTTGAATCATTTTATGTTATTACATTTCAATAATTTTTTATTATTTTATTCGCACTTTTTGTTTTATATTTGTTTGCACAAGTTTTAACACATTTTATTTTATCAGTTTATTTAAAGGATTGATGAAACATGATGAAATACGCTGAGGGACATTATTTGTATTATTATTATTATTCTCTTTATATATATTTCTTTACCTTTATTATATTGAATTCTAGTACACAAGTCTTATTATTATTGTATAAATGTTCCAAAGCTATAATATTCATATACTATGGAGGTATCGACTTAATAAAGCTACTTATAGCTTTCAATGATCCTCCTTAGACAATTGTCTATAAACTGATTTCATTCATTCATTCATATATATATATATATATATATATATATACTAGTATTATGAGTGATGGTGTAATTGCTACATATGACATAATAGTATATACACGTACAATAGTGATGTACCTGTATTACAGTGCACTCGGCATCGTTGAAGTGCTACTTGACGAATATCATATTGACATACCTTATTTATATTATCATAATGTATTGTATATATAGATATATATATATATATATATATATATATATATATATATATATATATATTGAATATATATATATATTGAATATATATATATATATATATATATAATAAAAGGTTCAATGGGTAACAAATCTATGTAAATAGATCACTATAAAGAGAAATACAATCTACGTAGGTTCGATTTACCTGATTACCTTATTACCTGATTACTTATCCTGTAGATTTGAGCCGTAGAGGCCCTGCTGGTTTTCTCACAATATGTATCCACTTTACTCTGTCGTATGACGCCCGTATTGATTCACAAGGTTTGATGCCGGTCCAGTCTTTTATGTTATCGGATCATTTCAACATTGGACGTCCTATTCTTCTTGTACCATTTGCGGTACCTTTAAATATGTGTTTCAACATCGAAATGTCGTTGACACTACCACAGTATCCTACTCTCCTTAACTTTCATTAGTAGGTCCTTATGTTGGCTGATAGATCGGAGAATTCTGTTTCTCGGTTCAATATCGGTAATTCTATCTTTATACTTGATTTTAGAATATTGCTAAAGCAGTCAGATTTTGGATGTCAGCATTATATTCCTGTCATTCTAAATCGCATTAGTTGTAAACACTGAGTTTGGAACACATTACTCTAATACTATATACCCAGTATTAGTGTTAATTACAATTGTACTTATGAGATAATATTTATTCATATATGAAAACGTATTACTAATAAAGTATTAGTTTAATAAATATATTTAATTATATTTATATTATAGACCGTTATAGATTAGATTAATATACGATAATATACGATAATAAATATTATAAATATAAATTCAATACTTAATATTACCAAGTTTCGTACTTTTGAGTGACAGTCACGTGTGAATGAATCAACGCATGCGCATAGAGTATATTCACAATTAGGTTTAATGCATTTATATATATATTATATATATAGATTATATTTAACTATATAACGTCTATAGACTAATTAATTTATATATAAGACATTTTTCTGTGTGTATACACACCAAACGCCGTATAATTATGTTGTAGTCATGTTGTATATTTAAATACATATATTTTAATACATACACACATATATATATATATATATATATATATATATTAATTATAAGTCATATTTATTTATTACCATTATATTTAATTAATCTTTATTTAAATATCGTAGTGTATTAAATAATTTATATAACAATTTCTTCATAAAATATGACATCCCAATGGATAATTTATATATATATATATATATATATATATATGTATAATATTATAATAGATATGTTAATATGATATATGTATATTATATATAATGTATACATAACAACTATGTATTACTAGTCCAAAAGTGTATCATTAACGAGTTAGTAGTATCTTCTATAACGTTATACTTATTACCTTTGGTTTACGTATAAGTATTCCGTACAGAAAAGATGTTTCTTAAGTGATTCACACAATCCTTGTATCAGAGTATCTACACCATACATAGCCTATAGACACATAGAACACAGGAGTCACTTAGTTCACTCTACCTATAGACAAGATAACATCTATGCATTTGCACGGCTAACTTTGTCACGAATAACGGCTTTCTACACGTTATTGACTCTATATTGAGCGATACATTTAATTAAGCTTAGTGGTACGTATAAGGCATGACCATTATGTAACAATAACAATCCTATACGTTCATTATATACGACTCGAGGTTAATCTTTTATTTCATTTTTGATATTTAGTTATTTTTGTTATATATACCTATACGCGTTATTTTCTATTTTGTTCTATTTTGTTCTATTTCGTTCTCATTTTAACGTTTGGTTATTCTCGCTCAATGAATCATTACGATATCATAGAATAGTACATTACATGCAAATACACGCAGTTGAAAGATATGCAATCATTATAATGATCGCGTGAACGTATACTTCAACATTGAGATAGTTAAATTGGAAAACAATGATGAAAATTATGTCTATATATAGACATATATATAGACATAGTTTTCATCGTTGTTTCATTGTTGTCTAACACGGCTGTAGTAAATATAGCGTTTGTGATTACACGAAGAGCAACATAACCTTAAGGAGGTATTACATTAGGTATTAGGATGCGGTATCAAGGGGCCTAGGTATTAAGATAGCAGATAATGTTTCAAATATGTGAATATGCAGAGATTGTGAATGTATGGAGTATTCGACATATGCATATAGGACTCGTATTACTATAGTATACATTATGTATACACTCTATATATCATATATAGTGGTAATACATTCTAGTAAATTTATTAAATATATATATATAATATATATTATATATATATGTGTGTATATAGGTGTCTATATGTTGAGTCGTTAATTTGCGTGTGTTAATATTAACAAAAAGGTTAATACTAATTATAATAGTATATCATTTATAGACAATTTAAATTATAATATGTGTTATACAAATACAAAAGGCTTATTATTAGGTAGTTAGTTTAACTGTATACAGTTGTAGGTACGGTTGTGAACCGTTTAACTGTAAATCACCATTATATAATATTAATATTTATAATACATTCAAATATTTATATATATTTAATTGTGTTTATTAAAATAAAATTCTCTTTATTGCAATCATATTAATAATTATTAAGCGTATAATTAATACGTTCGTATTGCATATTACATAATAGTTAGGTATGTTTATTACGGCATACTTAACTACTAAACAATACAAGTATCTCGTAATAATAGTGGATATTACATAATGGTGAAGGGTATATATCGAGTTACGCTTAAAATACTAATAAATGTATAACACATAGTTTCCCTGATAATAACATATTAATATAATTATGATATAACCTATAGGATAATATATTGACATAGTCAAAGAATATTAGTCACGTGTTTATTAAACTACAACCATATATGGTATACTATATAAAGTTATTGTTATTATTATTGTTATTTTGGTGGAATCCTTTCATCCCATACAGGAACTTTGATGACGTTTTCATTTATAACCGGATCTAATGTCCCTTCGAAGCCGCTCTCATGTTAAGGCATCCATGGTTTTAACGAAATCCTATAATTTATTTATAAACAATTATATAAGATCACTTCTAAATATTATTTTAAGACCTATATTAATGGTCCGGACGTGGCTCGAACTCGAGTCATACTGTTTTTGTGTCTGACGCCTTATAATGCTATAGCCAACTGAGTCACATGGTCAGATTTGATTTAACTTGATTTAACTATATTTGTATTTCAATTGTACATAATATCTTGCTATATCCATGAAACAGAGTGTCTAGTATAATCTACTTTGTAGTGATAAACTATATAGTATAATCGCTTAATTAAGTATTATATATGTGTTTTATAGAGTATATTAGTCAGTTGTTCTTCTAATAACTAATTATGTTAATAAAATAATATATAAATACATATATATATATATATATATATATTGTAAGAAGAAATATATACACGATAAAGTCGACTTATCGTGTATTAACATGTACAAAATACGCGACATTCACCATGTATAATATACCTGTACATATTATGTCGATTGATACGTATGATTTTTTTAAATTCGGAAAATAATCGAATATATTTATATAGATATGATATAGCATGTCGAAAAATCGGAAATATAGAGTTATCGAAATGTCAAGTTATCAATAATTTACTCTATATATATAAATAAATATATAAATATATATATAATAATAATAATAATATATATGTTGTAAGGTATATTATTAGTATTATACAAGTGTGTGCACTGTAGCGTATCATATGCATTCCTATTTCCATTGTTGATATGCATGAATGATTTGATAAAAGTCATATCCTAAATTCAACAAGTCACTTCTAGAAATACAGTCAGTACTTAAACATCTATATTAGATATATAAAACAAGCGTAGCGCATATAACATTGGTGACAGCGGTATCCAGTGCTGACTAGGACCAGTGGCTAGAGGAAGAAATTGAAATACAACATAGGATAACAGGTTTGTGTATTGATATTGTTACTTTGCATACACTTGTATAATAAAATATTAATTTTAAAATAATATTTTTAGTTTATTTACGTAATTAAACATAGTTATAAGAGGGATATAGAAGATATGGGAGAAGATAGTAAGCCAGTAGGTAGACCTGCTAAGAAAGATTTAGCATATGTTAAACTAGATTATTTTAATGAGGGTACAGATGCTGGTGAGTGGATTGCAAGAGCTGAGGAATGTGTAGATTTATTGGGGCATAAGGGTGAGGATGCGGCAGGGTATATTTTATATCATATAAGAGGTGGTGCAAAATTAGAATTATCAATGTTAGGCAATAAACTTTTAAATAAAGAGCATATATTTAATAGTTTAAGTGAGAGATGTAGTAGTAGGAGGTCACGGGGTGAGAGGTTACATGATCTAGTTGATAGGAAACAACGAGAAGGGGAGAATATTACTATGTTTATAGATGCTATATTAAAATTAGGGTTAAGTTTGAAAGAGGATGTAGATGGGTGGGAGGGGCTAATGACAGATTCATTCAAAACAAATGTATTTGACTGCGAATTACGGCGATATTTATTAATATCAGGAAAAAAAAAAAGTTTTTCTGAAATACGCTCAATGGCGAGGGAGTTTGAATCTATGAGTAATGTGAAGGAGGGTGGTATATGCTATAAGATAGAAACTAATAAAGTAATAGGTGAAGTAACTAATAGAGGGAATGATGGTAGTAGGTTGGAGGAACGTATACAAATATTAGAGAGGAGGAATACTGAGTTGGAAGGTAGATTAAGAGGTAACTGGACAGACAGAGTTAGATGTTTTACATGTGGAGGGGAAGGGCATACTAGTAGATGGTGTAGGAATAGGAATTTAAACCGCCAACCTTTCCAGTAGATCAGGCAACTAGGAAAGGGGCGAATTCCTGGAAAATAAAGGGGGGTACAAGGGAAATAGGTAATAATAATAGGTTAATAGGAAGATGTCCTAGGGAAAAGGTAGTAATAAATCGGATGGTAGTTGAATGTTTAATAGATACAGGTAGTCAGGTTTCAGTGATATCAGAGGGGATGGTAAGGTCATTAGACTTGAAAGTAATACCTGTAAACCCAAAAGTTGATTTAAAAACAGCAAATGGCACTAAATTAGACTATAGGGGACAAGTAATAACGGATATTATATTATGGGGTAAGAAGAGTGAGAAGGTAGGTTTCATAGTAACTAATATTAAGGGATTGTTTATAATAGGTATGAATATTTTACAGACTTATGGGGTTATATCGATTACTGGAGTGAGTAGGGGAATTCATATAAGAAGTAGGGTATCAAATGGAATAAGTAGTGTTAGTATTAATAATGAGGAGATAGTAAAAGTTTATATAGGGTGTAAAAATAGAATTTTTAAGGAGAGCATAGAAAAATTAACTTATAAATATAGAAAAATATTTTTTTTAAATAATGATAGATTAGCTTCTGCTAAAGTAGGATTACACAGTATTAGAACAATAGACAAAATACCGGTCGCTCAACCTTATAGACGAATAATACCTTCCCAGGTAGAGGCAGTGAAGAATCAGATTGTTAAGTGGGAGATGGGAGGGGTAATAGTTAAGTCCAATAGTGAATATGCAAGTCCACTAGTGGTAGTAAAAAAGGGTACAGGAGAAATTAGATTATGTGTAGACTATAGGCAGCTGAATAATAAGACTATTAAGGATGCATATCCAATTCCTAGGATAGATGATTCATTAGAGGCACTAGGGGGAGCTAAAGTATTTTCGTCTTTCGATTTAAAGTCAGCATATCACCAGATAAAAATAGTAAAAGAGGATCAATTTAAAACAGCATTCAGTTCCCCGTGGGGACTCTACGAGTTTACTAGAATGCCATTTGGTTTAACCAATGCTCCAGCTACATTTCAGAGAGTAATATCAAACTTATTTAGATCAGAGATGTATAAATTTGTAGTATGTTATTTAGATGATATATTAGTTTATTCTAAGACATGGAAGGAACATTTAGGACATATTGAAGTTGTAATGATGAGGTTGGAAGAAGCTGGATTTCAGTTAAATACAGGGAAATGTAGATTATTTATAAATGAAATACATTTTCTAGGCTTTAAGATATCAGATAAAGGGATAAGAACGATACCGGATAAGATTAAGAAGATAATAGAGTGGAAAAGGCCAAAGAACTTGAAGGAGTTAAGGTCATTCTTGGGTGTAGGATCATATTATCGTAGGTTTATAGAAGGATATACTAAGATTGTACATCCATTATTAAAATTAACGAAATCTGAGGCAGGGGTAGGTAGTATAAGTAAGAGAATGAGTAGACGGGTAAATATTAAGTGGGATGATGACTGTGAAAGAGCGATGCAGAAGATAAAAGATAAGTTAAGTAGTGCACCAATATTAGCATTACCTAGATTCGAGGAAGCATTCATATTAGAGACAGATGCATCACATATTGGTTTAGGTGCTGTTCTTAGCCAGGTGATAGATGGGGAGAGGAAGGTAATTGCATATGCTAGTAGATCATTAAAGGCAGGAGAAGAAAATCAAGCTAATTACTCGGCTAAGAAACTAGAGTTTCTTGCCGTAGTATGGGCGGTAACTGATAAATTTAAACATTACTTAATGGGGGCTAAACAGTGTACAATATTTACAGATAATAGCGCTGTAGCGTGTATAGAAAATAAGAAACAGTTAACAGCTTTAGAGCAGAGGTGGGTATCAAGACTAGCGCCATTTCCAATACGTTTTAAATATAGAACAGGTAGTACAAATATAGTAGCAGATGCGTTATCTAGGAGATGTGAGGAGAATAATGAGGTAGAAGGGGATGATTTCAAAAGATTATATGAGGATGATCTAGAGATCAATGATATTAGTATAATAGCAGGCATAGAGGAAGGGAATATAAGGGAGATGCAAATGGAGGAGCATAGGTTAAAAGAGATAATAAAACATTTAGAAAGTGGGTCAATAAATAATGATAACTACATAATAGAAGAAGGAGTTCTATATAAGAATAGGAAAAATGGTGATAAGGTATTGGTAGTTCCACGTGAGTTAATTAGGGAGAACCTATAAGGGGTACACGATGCCAATGGTCACCAGGGTATAGATAGAACGGTAGCGAGAATCAGTCTAAAGTATACCTGGGTAGGTAGATATAGAGATATTAAGGAGTATATAGATAAGTGCGAAATATGTCAAGTATCTAAGGGAGGGGGTAGAAATCCTAAAATAGATATGGGATATTTAGGTGCAACTAGACCATTGGAGTTAGTGTTTCTAGACTTCGTTAATATTGATAAATCCTCAGATGGAAGAGAGAGTATATTAGTAATGACCGATTCATATACTAAGTTTACTAGAGCTATTCCTACTAGAAATCAGTTAGCAATTACGGTAGCTAAGATATTAATGAATGAGTGGATCTATTGTTATGAGACTCCGGAGAAAATACATACCGACCAAGGACGTAATTTTCAAGCGGAAGTAGTTAGAGAAATATGTAAGTTATTTAATATTAACCAAAGTAGGACTAGTCCTTATCATCCAGAAGGTAATGGACAATGCGAACGCATGAATAGATCTATTATTAATTTATTAAGAGTTTTGTGTACGGAAGAAAAGTCCAAATGGCCGATTCATTTACCCAAAATGATTCATGCGTATAATATTATGCCTCATGCGACAACAGGGTTTTCTCCATTTTTTTTAATGTTTGGACGTGAAGAAAAATTACCAGTGGATTTAAGATTAGAGAGGTATGGGAGAGGCACGGACAGTGATTGGTTATGGGAGACGAAGCAGAAAATGGGAGAAATCGGCAGTAAAGTAAAACATAGAATAGAATTAACTAAAAAAAAAATAAATGACAAAAAGAAAGAAGACGAATTAGAGGCTGGGACTATAGTTAGAATAAAAAAACGTAAATTAGGTAGACGGAAATTAGAAAATATTTGGGGTGAGGAAAAATGGGAAGTTGAAGGTAGAGTTAAAGGTACTTCTGCCTATAAAATTAAATTTGGCCAGACATGTAGGGTGGAAAATAGGATCAATTTAAGAGTAACCAAGGATTAAGGTTTAGTTTTAGTTATAGTTTAGGGTTGTGTAGGTTATACTTTTAGGTAATGGCATATATATTATGGGTAGTAATTTTGTTAAAAAAAAAAAAAAAAAAAAAAATATATATATAATGTTTTTTATAAACAAATAGTGTGGTCACTATTTTTCTTAGGTAGTGGGTGGATGTTGTAAGGTATATTATTAGTATTATACAAGTGTGTGCACTGTAGTGTATCATATGCATTCCTATTTCCATTGTTGATATGCATGAATGATTTGATAAAAGTCATATCCTAAATTCAACAAGTCACTTCTAGAAATACAGTCAGTACTTAAACATCTATATTAGATATATAAAACAAGCGTAGCGCATATAACATATATATATATATATACGTATTCCTCAGGTATGCGTATCAAGTACATATCAATCAGTCATAGACAGGCAAACACAGGTAGTTGTCAGTTCACGTCCGAATGATGTTCTTTGTTTCAGATGTTGTGTACGAGCGATGAATGTGTTTAGATCTTCTTCCACGCAATACACATGTGTAATATGCATAATAGAGGAAAGTGGACACCTAATACGGGGGACACTTTAACAATATATGGTCTTAACATTTTATCACTCATTATGTGATAACAAATATAGAAATTATATATATAATGTTAAGAATGCTTTAGTTTTTAATACTATATTATTATATTTTATATCGATACATTTATATATTCTTGAGAAGGTTTTAAGCTGAAATTTGTTTTCATAAATTTCGAAACGTAATAAAAAAATCAGTTTATTTAGACTATTTATATAATTATGAATATTTTATTCATTAAAAATATTTTGTATGAGTTATTGTTTCTGAGATACAGAGAGTGTCCATATTAGGTTACTTTCCCATAGTAATGCGGTTAATAGTTATTAATGTGACATCTGACCTCCGATTTTAATAATAGATGCCCGCTGTACTCTAGCTTATGTTTATCTTGTATTTATCAAGAACTTAATAAACGATAAATCAAAACACAAAAAAAAAATGTTACTATTTGAATTATATTGTCCGGGGCCTCTCACAATTATTTATAACATATATAATCTTGAGGGATCCATTTGTATCCGCTATTTGTATTGTATTCAATATATATATTTGTGATTTCAATAAATAAATATTATATATATATATATATTAATCCTACCATGCGATATCGTTTAATGATTTACCTACTTAAGAAACGACCTCGATGCAGCGCGATTGATTTCAAGTATACTTTTTACAGAGAAATCATTGATTTCGATGTCTGTCGTTAATAATAGATTATTATCAATAACAAAGCACCAATAACAAAGCACTACAGACTCGGGAGATAGGACATCGCCATGTATACCGTGGTAACTACCGCAGCATACGTTGCTAACTCTACAGCCATCGAATATGTGGACTACGAAGCTTATGGATCTGATAAAGTTAGTTTATATACCCATATACCCTCTATATGTATATTGATATGTATGTTAGTATATATATATGATTGCTTACTTGCTTATTTCGGGATTCTTTTTATTGATTCCCGGACGGCTATAGACTTCCAAACATCACAATTAATGATGGACGCTCGTAGATCATTTTCTCGTAGACCGGTATCGCGCTCTAGAGTCTGTTTATATTTGAATCAGGTGGCCTCCCTCACCTTCTAGTTCCATGGGTTGGCTGCCACAGAACAAGATCCGAAACTACCTCGTATATATATATATATATATATTTATTTATACTGCCTGTGTGGCTCAGTGGCTAAGGCGTCAGACACACAAGCAGTAGGACATGGGTTCGACCCTCGTCCGGACCATTAATTAATTTTATAAAATGGGTCTTAAAATATTATTTAGAAGTGATCTTATATAATTGTGTATAAATAAATGATCGGCTCTCGTTAAAACCATGGATGCCTTAACATGAGAGCGGCTTCGAAGTGACATTATAGCCATATATGGTGAAAATATATAAGTGAAAACGTCATCTAAGTTTCTGGATGGGATGAAAGGACTCCACCAAATAAAAATAACAATAACAATAACAATATATATATTAGCTGGTGTGTGTATGTATACTTATTCGTAACTAAGAGTTAGTATCTAAAACAAATGTCGTTGTACAACTAACCTATCCCATGTGTATAACCTAATTAGGTGGGTTAACCCACTTGTTCACCTCTTATAGCCCCTGTTCACATCACGTGACTCATATTCTCCACCCCCCGTTCCCCTCCTTACCCAGTACGCCCCCCTTCTCACCCCCTCATCACACACTACGCCCCCTCCTCATCCCCTACGCCCACCCTCTCACCCTTATGCCCCTCCTCTCCTCATACGCCCCCTCCTTACCCCTACTCCCCCTCCTCACCTTACCTCCACACACAGATATCAGACATGATCAACTTCTACGCGGTCAGCGTGCTGGTGGTAATCGGGCTACTGTGCAACACCACCGCGTTCGCCGTCCTGCTCAAGTCTCCGGCCATGAAGCGCACCACTACCGGTCACTATCTGATAGCGTTGACCGCTGCCGATAGCGGGGTCATTATCGGCACATTCCTCTATCAGTTCGGTTAGTTACCATAGCAACGAACTATAGGCGGCGAACGTTGCGACATCTACGATATCGACGCGTCGTTGTACGATTTCAAATTCCGTAGTTTATAGATTATACGCAATGATATAATAATAATAGTAATACATATCCGTACATCCATCCGTACTACACCATCGACTCCACACTTCGAGAAACTACCGAACACCCACTTATTTAATATGAAACATTAACGTAAAATATATACGGACGGCCGATTGCGCTATAATCACAGTTCGCAGTCAGAAAACCGAAAAATGTAAAAATGTATGTAACGTAATAGTAATTATAATTATTTATTAACGTTGATTTATTTCACACCGACGTCTAATACGAATATGTTAGTTCTCGAGGCATCCGAATAGCTTACAATTAGTATTATTATTTTATTGTATACACAGTTACAATATAATATATATTAACAACATTGTATATAGAGAGAAATTATGACACTTAATAAAGTTCGGTCGTCAGTGAAGACTCGTCAACGAATAAATAAGTGTTTAGCTTTAAAGCTAAGCGTAGTAGTTATTAGGCGATGATCAAAGGGAAGTTTGTTCCATTCGTTTGGACCTGCGATACGACAAATATCTTATAGAAATAGAATACTTTTATCTTCTATATTGTTGTCACCCATATATATATAATCATGTATATATATACACTATCACATGGTTAATTAACGTAGATATTATTATTACGTGGATACCGCACACTTAGACAGGTACAACGTGCAAGGAAAGTACTACGTTGCGGTCTCGTTCCAAGGAGACGCCGAGTTCTGTAAACTGAGGTCCACTCTGACCAGTGTCTGTCTGTACGCTTCGGCCTGGTTGACGGTGGTGATTACGTGCGAACGATTCTTGACCGTCAGATTTCCGTTGAAGGTTAACGGGGGTGGGGGGGGGGGGGGGCGGGGGGCTAAGCGTTTACCCTCGACGCCCATTGTTACGAGAACGTACATCGTTTTCGGATAATCCTAGTAAAATGTTTAACATTACTGAGACGGATAAGGAGTATCCTAGGATAATTGTAAGATACTTTATTATCGCAGACTAACTAGCCACGGTTACGGTATTATTACGTAGATTATATGGAATATGTTATTATTGGTCAGTCCCATCATCCTTAGTAGAGATCATGCGAGGTGTATTTAATCATACCGCGAGTTTTTTTTTTAATTTACTTATTTTGTAAATTCTGATATTAATTACTAATTATTAAATTGTTTAACATATGGTTAAATATGTAAAATCGTATTATTTATATATTTGTAATATGGGATGAAAGCACTCCACCATTATAACAATAGAAATACATACATATATATATAACTGCCTGTGTGGCTCAGTGGCTAAGGCGTCAGACACACAAGCAGTAGGACACGGGTTCGACCCTCGTCCGGACCATTAATTAATTTTATAAAATGGGTCTTAAAATATTATTTAGAAGTGATCTTATATAATTGTGTATAAATAAATGATCGGCTCTCGTTAAAACCATGGATGCCTTAACATGAGACCGGCTTCGAAGGGACATTAGAGCCATATATGGTTATAAGTGAAAACTTCATCTAAGTTCCTGGATGGGATGAAAGGACTCCACCAAATAAAAATAACAAAAAATAACAATATATATGCAATATAAAGGTACCCCAGGTAGTTTGCCTAGACTTCTACAGTGTATGTATTATTGAGTGGTTCCGATTATACAATATAAAGAGTGTAACAAATACCTACTACATAGTGTGTGATGTATATAATATTATATTGGATTACGTTGACTGATAAGGGAATAGCATTAAACCTATCTCTCTGTTATTAAATATATATATATAGAAATTTGCGTCGGAAACATACATCGAAAAATTAAAATATATTGGAAACGCTTCGATTATTATAAATAATTAAATAACGATGTACCGGATACACAATACACACATTTAAGATAAACTAGGGCTTCACGTATACCGTCGAATCGATGTAATAGAAAATCAATGCAATAGTACAGAGCGCGCGTACGAAATCAGGCAGATATCCTAAGTGACATGTTTATAAATAGATCAGTTGATACCGCATATTTCGTAGAATAATTATGAACTATAGTTCACGTATATATATATATATATATACGTATATATATACGTATATATATACGTATATATATATATATATATATATATATATATATATATATACGTATATATACGTATGTATACATGAATAATTAACGATTTGTGTTCAGAGATACCACGGAACGAGATAACATCGCGATCCTAAACCACAACAATGCTCGCAGACACGTGATGTTGTTGACACGCGCCCCTAAGCGCACGTGACACCAAGCACACACGTGATAATAAGTACACGTGACCCATTCGCAGATAATAAACATATCGACTATCTTCGTGGCTAAGATTACGATAGTGTCGATATTCCTGTTCTCGATCGCGCTGAACTTGTACCCTATGTGGACGACTACTTCGGTGACCTTGGTCGGGATCAAATATTGCACTGTATACGAACACGTTAGTAGTAGTGGCGGTTATAGTAGTGGTGGTGACATTAATTAGTAGTAGTAGTAGTAGTAGTAGTAGTAAGAGTAGTAGTAGTAAATGTAAATAGTTTATTATACACTGCATTAATGTTTTATAAACATTCTTAGAGTGTGAACGAACAAATTAAACAGATCAAATATTAATAATTGTTTTTAGCATTTACAAACATAACAAGACAAATATATACATACATATATGTGTATATATATACACGTATATAAATAAATATACAGATATATATATATATATATATATATATATATATATTTTTTTTACTTTTACTTTTATACAACTATAACTAAAGATATCATTTTAATTATAACATTTTAATATTTCTTTTTAATTACATTTTTTATAATTAAATAATATTCGTTTTTTTTAGATGGCATTATAATATTTCTACTGAAAAATATATAATCTATTTTATTTTTGATTTAAAAAAAAATGTTTCTTTAATTATTATTTTTTTTTATGGTAATATTTGTCTTGATTTATTCTATATATTATATGTTTTCTATATATCTATGATTTATTTTTATTCCATGTATATTATATATTAATTTATATAATATCATATATATATATATATATATATATATATATATTTATATATATATATATATATATATATATATACATATGTAGGATATATTACAGTTATGCATTATGTTACTTACTATTTGTTATTATAAGTTATTTAGTATTTTACAATTTATATTTATGTTTTATACATGATGAGAGAGATTACGAGAAATATTATTTAATATTATTTTTAAATTATTGTAGTGTACTATTAATTATTTTCTTTTTTTTAATTTCTAATTTAATTTATATAATTTTTTTTGTTTCATCATATATTAGTATATATTAGTATATATGGGTGTGTTTTGTTACATGATTGGATATGCTTGAGTCATTGGGTGTATTAGGGATGTATAGTATGCATCGGGGAATAAGGATATCAGCGTTTACACCTCTGGCAATGGTGTAATCCCAAATTATATATGATTTGGAGCACATTTACCTGAAAGTTGATGTTCTACGCATCCTGGGTATACTCGGTTGCAATGGTATTATCTGTGTTGTGCTTGATAGCAGCCTTATATCTAGTATTGTTTTAATTTTTTTTAATTTGTGTTTATTTAAAAAAAAATTATGTTTATTTCATTTATATTTAATTTAATAGTATTATAGATTGATTGTTTGTAATATTTTATATTATATACACTTTATATAATATACTTTTAATACAATATTATATTTTTATATATTTTTATATATATATTTTATTTATATATTATCGTTTACTAATATACTTCTCGTAATCTCGTAAATAGGTGAATGACCAGACAAGCTTTTGCTTTTTCATTCATCTAGGCTTTTAAGCCAACTCTGAGTATTATTATTATATATATATATATATATATATATATATATATATATATATATATAATATCCTCGTATACGTTATCAACTTTAAAATATTATGATAAAAGTATTACGATCAATAGTTATTTAATATATAACGATGTAAATGTTTCGTGTAATGGTTAATAATATTCTTAATGTCGGATGCAAGTTTGTTCCAAAGGTAAGGGGCATACCACCGATAAGATAGCTTGCCATATATTGAAGAATTAATTTTAGGTATTAAAGTTAATTGTAGAATTTGATCGCAATTGCGAATTATTAATAGATAGATGTAGCATATTATATATATACATAGGATTCTTAAATACTATAGCTTTATGCGTTAAGTGAGTATTTTATATATTATAGATTTCTTAGTAGTATGCCAATTGATTTTAAAACGAAGTTCAGAAATACTTGTAGTATAGTCAGTAGGATTACTATAAGGAATTTTAAATATAATTCGAATGCACCTATTTATAATGGAATCATATTTTTTTAGTAGTGTAGTATTATTTTTATAAAGAAAAGAGTTGCAGTAATTTAGTTTAGAGATCATTAGTGAAGTAGATAATATTTTAGCTGTATTTAGTGAAATGAAAGGGCGATTTTTTAAAAAATTGTAAACATTATATGATGCAGACTTAAGTATATCTTTTCTATGTATTTCAGTAGATAGATTTTGAGAAATAGTTATTCCAATATACTTTGTACTAGTACTAGGAGTAATATTATCTGTACCGATATAGATATTTGGAAATGCAGTACGAGTTCTAGAAATATTAATTAGTTTAGTTTTAATTGAATTTATTAGTAAGATATTATTGGTAAGCCAGTTAGTAGTTGCATTAATACAGTCTTGAAAATAGTTATTTTGTGGAGAGTTAGTTGCAAATGTGTGTAATACAATATCATCTGCATAGATATTATATTTTAGTAAAATATATGATTGGAGTAATTTTGATAAAGGTCGTAGATATATGGAAAATAGAATTGGAGAAAGGACATAACCTTGTGGGACACCGACATTTAGTGGATAGGATTGAGAAAATGAAGAATTAATGTTAACAGAGTATGTTCTAGTAGTAATGAAAGATTTAAACCAATTGAAAGCAGTTCCAGTAATGCCAATATTGGAAAGTCTAGATAGTAATATAGTAAAGTCAATAGTATCAAATGCAGCAGTCATATCAATAAATAATAATTGCAAAGATTTGTGGTTGTCAAGTGAATTGTGAAGGCTATCAGTAAGAGCAATAATGGAAGTTTCAGTACTATGATGTTTACGGAATGCACTCTGGTAATTATCAAATAAATCATTATAGTAAAGATAAGAGATGAGCTGTTTATAGATAACTTTTTATAGAATCTTTGAGAGAAAGGGTAATTGAGATAGGGGTCGATAATTAGATAAATTGAATCATCTAAAGATGCATTTTTTTAAATAGGAGTAATTATAGCATGTATTAATTCAGATGGTATAATGCCAGTAGTTAGTGAAATATTAATAATTTTATGATATAGAGGTATTAAAGTTTTAATAATTTTGTTAGTAATAGAAAGATGTAATGGATCATTTGGTGAAGTACATTTGGCGGTAATTATCAAATTATATATTTCAGTTTGTGTGGGAGTTATGAAATTTTTTAAATTATCATTGGGAAATGAACATATATCAAAACAATTTATATTGATAGATTTATTCACAGATTTAATTTTCGAAATATTATCAAGTATGTTGGAAATTTTATTATCAAAGAAATTTGAGATTTTATTAACTAGTAGATTATTTTGTTGAGGAGGAAACTATTTTCTTTTGTTCCTTCCCCTTAATTGATTAGTAATTTTAAAAAGTTTTTTAGAATCATTTTTATATAAATTAATTTCATTATTATAATAAATTGTTTTTTTGAGATTTAATTTGTTTACGGTATTGAGATCTAGCCAATAAGAAGTTATCATGATTAATTGTATTTATATTTTTATTATATATTTTGTTTAATATGTTAGTATTTTTTTTATAAGTATGACATATATGGTTAAACCATGGTGTTATATAATCAGTTTTAATTGTTCGATCATTAATTGGTGCATATTTGTCTAGTAGATTAGAAAATGTATTATTAAGTGAAGTTATAGTAACATTATTTATGTCAAAATTGGATAGAATACCAAGAGAAGATGTAGTTAAATCTATATTACGTATATTTCGAAAAGATAATAATTTAGAGTTTATATTTTTGTTTATATTTAATGTACATTTAATAGCACAATGATCAGTTAATAGTGTATAATTAGTTGGTTGGTTAGCTAATAGAGTAGAATTATTATGAGTAAAAATAAGAACGAGTACATTTCCTGATATATGTGTAGTTTCAGTAACATGTTGTGATAAACATAATTCATTATAGATATCTTTGAATTTATTATGGGGATATGATGAAGAATTAAAATGAAAATTAAAGTCACCAAGAATTATAAGGAAAGGGCTAATACATCGATGTATTATATCCGAAAATTCTTTAAAAAATATTATATGGTTATTATTTGGAGGTCTATATATAGTAAGAACAGTTATTATTTGAGAGTGATATGTTTTAAATTTGACAAGAAGTACATCACATAGAGTCATATTAATTCGAATTTGAGAAATTATAGTATAGTTATTATTTAAAAGTAAAGCAACACCACCACCATTTATACCATAACATCTAGGACTATGTATAAAATTAAAATGTAATGGTTCAAAATAAGAAGAAGTAACATCATCTAATATATGAAGCCAAGTTTCTGTAAGTGCGATTATTGATGATTTAGATTCTATTATATATTGTGTGATGGTATCAATATTATAAACTAGTGAACGACAATTAATGAGGGAAGTAATGTTTTCTTTACTACATAACGATATTCAATCAGATTTATTATTTGGTTTATTTTTGATTGATGTGATTTGATATATATCGTATGATTCATTCCATGTGTTCAATTATAGTAGTAATAGTAGTAGTAGTAGTAGTGGTATTAGTATACTACTATTATTATTCTTAGTAGTAGTAGTGGTATTATTATTAGTAGAATTAGAAGTAGTAACAGTAATCATAAAACATATATATTTAAAACAATTAATAATTATTTGAACTTTTAATGAATAATATTCTATAACTATTGTTATAACATTAATTATATAATAGCACACTATATCATATAACTTATTTTACTTTAATAATAGACATAATGCTAGTTAATATATTATACAATATCAACTATAGTATATAGACTACAATAATAGTAGATATAATTATGTAATTAATGTATACAATAAAAACATTTCATAATTATCTATTCATACGATATCAACAGATTATATATATATATATATATATATATATATATATACGATATCAACAGATTATATATATATATATATATATATATATAAATATTACTTTATATATATTAATATAACAATTAAATATATAAATATATATTTAACACATTAAAACTACTATATCTACATATTACATATATATATATATATATATATATATATATATATATATATATATATATATATATATATATTGCAACTATTGCTACTCGACCTTTCGAGTGCTTTTGATTCTCTTAACAACAATATTCTTATTAAACGCATTAAGGAACTTGGAATTAAGGTTCTTCTCTCAGCTGGTTAACTTCATTTCTTAATGATCGAACTTCCTCAGTAAAAGTTAATGATTATATTTCGCATCCCATTGAAATACTATGTGGAGTTCCTAAGGATCAGTACTCGGACCTTTATTATTTTCCATTTACTTGCGTCCTCTATCTAATATTATTAGTACATTTCCTAATATTACCTACCATATATATACTGATAATATACATCTAATTATTAAAAGTCCTGTTAACTCGCTTAACTCAAATTTGGAAATTCTGGAATGTGCATCTGAAATCATTAATTGCCTTCTTAGAAATTATCTACTATAGTAGATTATTATAGTAAATACTTCGAAAACCGAACAACTCAATGTATTTAGGGTATATACTAATTTTCCACCGGTAAACATTGATAGTAGGGTTATACATGATTTTGCTTCAGTTCGTAATCTTGGAGTTATCTTCAATAGTACATTATCTGTTGATGCTCACATTAGTTCTATCTCAAAACCTGCTAACTTCCATCTACGTAGGATTGTTCATATTATAAACTATTGCTCTAGGCGTATTACTAAGCTACTTATTGACGCTCTAATATTTTCCAGAAATGATTATTGCGGATCATTATTTAGTGATTTAAAGAATATATGTTTAGAGGTCGAAAAGATATATATAATTATTTGCGCTTCTATACGTTTTATTTATAATATCAATCGTCGTGAACATTCGAAAACAGATGAACAATAACATCATATTAAATGGCTATTATTTCGAAAGCGATGTAAACATCGTTTACTTTATTTAGCTCATACATCTATATTCCTAGGTAAGCCTGACTATCTACACAATCAACTGAAACGTCGTTGCATATTTATACCCAGTATTCAATACTCGTGTTTAACTTGGATTTATCTCGAGTTTAAACTCGTGTTTAGCCTGCTAATTTGGTAACACTATTAACACCAGCTAGATCCAAGTTTAACTCGAGATTAATCCCAGATAAATCCAAGTTAAATCCAAGTTCACTCGAGTTAAATCCCAGTTAAATCCAAGTTTAACTCTAGCTAAATCCCAGTTAAATCCAAGTTTGACTCGAGATTAATCCAAGTTAACTCGAGTTAATTCCAAGTTTAAAAATAATTCAAATTTATATTTATATTATATCTATATATTAATATATTATACCTGATGATTTATATTATATTGTTATCGTACATCAGCTATATTATGGCTAGATAAGTAATTTACATATTAGTTATTTTATATCAGTTTTATTTTGGCGAAACCATCGATCTATAATATTATATTTATATGTTACATCATGTATGAAATGTTACCTATATCCCCTATATATACTTATATATAAGTATGATCCCAAAATACTTATATGATATTAATTATTTTATAAGTATTTATAAATATATAGTATTTTATATATATATATATATATATATATATATATATATTATAGTTATACATTGTTATATATAGGTTAAATAAATTGTTTTAAAAAAAAAAAAAATTTAATATGATAAATTTATCAAAAAATATTCAATATTTTTAATTAATTTTATTAGTTTAGATTCAATAAATTTACCTAAATTTAATAAAATATTAAATAATTAAATAATTGGTAATATTATAGATAAATATTTTGGACTAAAAAATAACTTGGATTAAACTGTGGTATAATGATCCAAGTTTCAACTAGTTAAATATGGATCAGCTAGATCCAAGTTGATCTCAGTTTAAAAAATAACTTGGATTAAACTGTGGTATAATGATCCAAGTTTCAACTAGTTAAATATGGATCAGCTAGATCCAAGTTGATCTCAGTTTAAAAAATAACTTGGATTAAACTGTAATATAATGATCCAAGTTTCAACTAGTTAAATATGAATCAGCTAAATCCAAGTTGATCTCAGTTTAAAACAATAACTTGGATTAAACTGGGATATGATGATCCAAGTTTCAACTAGTTAAATATGGATCAGATAAATCCAAGTTTACACCACCTAGATCCAAGTTTGGACCAGATTCCCCCAGTTTCCCAGTTAGATCCAAATTAAACACGAGTATTTAATACTGGGTATCTCCTTTGTATGTCGCATCGAGCCATTTATCAAGACAGCCCTGTAGGTTATTACTTTACGCATGGACAATCGACCTCGTCGTGTTGGTTAAAAAATGATTCTCCATCAACCGATCACTACGAAAGTATACGCCGAATTGGCATTTACAATCATAGCTCCAAAGTGATGGAATGAATTGCCAGCTCACATCATATCAACTGAATCTGAACCTTTATTTAAACGTAAAGTATATCACTATTTTATTTCTTTATAACTGAATTATTTAATATTGTTCTCGTTCTTTTATATATATATATATATATATATATATATATTTATATATATATATATATATATATATAGCGTGGCGTATCACGCATCAGTGCGTCACGTAGAATCAACCAATTAGCGTCGTGCACCTATAACATAGAATGTTTAGTGCAGCGACATCATTCAGTTGATATTCTGATAGTAACGTATAGGTATAGTTATATTATAATTGTAACATTAAAATTGTATACGCTATATGTACTACATTATTCGAACCACATATACACGGTTTTTGGTTTAATAAATTTGTTAAAGCAATTCACGTTTTATTTAATACAAAACGAAAAAGAGGCATTCCGGCCTTACTACATATATATTGTTCTTGTTATTGTTCTTATAGTTATTTATTTTCAAATTGTTATTACCTTCATTATTATTTTCTTATATGACGCCGATAAACATATGATGTTTGTAGTCAATAAACTATTTAATAATACTGAATCAGATTCGAACATCGGATGCAAGTCTTTTAGGGAGTAATCCTTTATTTAAGGGGATCCCGCACATATTACGCAATTTGCCAATTTCGTGTATAAATAGATAGGAAAAACATAGGTCCACTAAAAAAAATAGAACTGATATTCTATTAATTCAATTGACCTAATTTTTTTTGTAATGTATTCATAATATATACATGCATAGGGAAATAGAAAGTTATTTTTAATATTATTATTTATTATATTATATATATCTAAATTAAAAATTAGTGATACTAAAATGATGGTATTTCTATAGAAATTATCATTTTATACAATGAATTCTAAACATTTTATTAATTATCTCTCTATTTTACTATTCACATAATTAAATTCTATATAAAGCAAAAAATAATAATATTATAATTATAATAGTTTTTATGTTCTATATTTTTGAATGCACATACCTAACGCGAAATAATTATTCTGAGAAAACAACGTTTGAAGTTTAACAGCATAACAATGTAATATTGAATAGTATATAATATAGAATTATCTTATCGTCACAAAACACATTTTTATACCATTTCTAGACTGAATTCATGATTAATTTTTTTACAGATACTAAAAAACACTAGAATAAGTATTATTATGTAATAAAAAAAATATATAAAAAAAAAATTATCATCACTTTAAATGTGCGGGATCCCCGCAGCGGATTTAGTAATCGTGCATTCTCATTCGTTTTTCCTCGCATACGAAAGGTCCTATCGTATGACTTACGGAAAGTCCAATCCTTGTCTTGATTCAAAAAGAAGCTAACACATTATCTAAACACTTCTTAATTTATTTTTGTATACGCTTTATTTAATCTTTATATCTAATTTAATTTAATTTTAATTGTTGTTATTTTGTATAAATAATTTTCGTTATTGTCAATTTAATATATATATAATATGTAGATATAGTAGTTTTTATATATATATATATATATATATATATATATATATATATGTATATATATATTGTTATTGTTATTGTTATTTTTATTTGGTGTAGTCCTTTCATCCCATCCAGGAACTTAGATGAAGTTATCACTTATAACCATATATGGCTCTAATGTCCCTTCGAAGCCGCTCTCGTGTTAAGGCATCCATGGTTTTAATAAGAGCCGATCATTTATTTATACACAATTAAATAAGATCACTTCTAAATAATATTTTAAGACCCATTTTATAAAATTAATTAATGGTCCGGACGAGGCTCGAACCCGTGCCCTAATGCTTGTGTGTCTGACGCCATAGCCACTGAGCCACGCAGGCAGTTTAAAAAATATATATATAATTAAGATATAACTGTACGCCATTTTGAATAATAAAACATAACAATGAATAAACTATGCTATAATATTGATTACATGTATTCAATGCTTATTATTGCAATACTAATATGAAGATTAAGATAATTAATCATACAATAGATAAAGTTAATAAAAAAGAACATTATTTGAGATATATACTTAAGGAATATAATAATACTACACATAATAAAGTATATAATAGTAACAAACTTTGTTTAAATATAAATGGTATACTACATACAGTAAGGGCGATTGGGGAGACTTGAACTAATTTTTACAAAAAAATGATACTACATATAGAATAAAAGTAGTCATAATTTCAGTCATTAAAGGTTTAGTATATTATAATTAATACATAGAATACATTTATCTAAATTGTGTAAGACAAATATTTATCAAATAAATAAAAAAAATAAAAAATGGTTCATCAAAAATGTCAAAAAAAATGGGGAAACCCGAACCACATTAATCTTTAAAAATCTTTATTGTTTAATATAATGTATCAACTTAAATAATACCTATAGAATAATTAACATATATTAGATGTAATATCAATTTTAACAGATAAGTCAATGTAAAAATGAATAATATTTTTTTTACAAATAATTACTTTTTATATTTTTTTGAATAAATAATTATTTATAAAGATATAATAAATTGTATTCTATTTTTATATTATAATTACATTTATATTTTTCAATATATATGTATAAATAAATAATAATAATTTAATATTTAGTAGGTATTTAGTTTCGACTGCAGCGCCTCTATCGCAAAGTATACCATATTCAATTGCTTATCTACTTTCTTTATATTGATTATTCATAACTATCGAATACAAAAATTAAGGGATGGTTATAAACCAATTTATTTTAATACTATATATGTATATCAATTGAAATCTAGATCTATAATATATATATATATATATATATATATATTACGATATACAAAACAATATATATAAAAGTATGTTTATTAATTTATCATTGATTTATTATAATTATTAAACCGATATATTATTAATTTATAAATTGCATTGACGCGATCGTACAGAGAGTAACAGAATACAGTCACTGGATAAAGTACCAGATACTGTTGACAAGTATACTGGTACCGAGCGTGTTGGTGATGATATTCACCCTGATGATTATCTACTACCTGAGGCTGGCTAGCACCAAGCGAATGACGCAATTCCCAGGTTAGCGAAGATGACGTAATCAACAGGTTATGATTTCATATATCACGTGATAACAATGTTACGTAATTCCCTCCACCGCTATTACGTAACAATGGTTATCACGTGACTAGGGGAAAGTAACCGAATACGGATATTCTCGGTATCTCAGAAACCATAAATCCTACACACAAATGTTTACCGAATACAATATTCATAATTATATAAATAGTCTAAATACGTATTTTATATTTTTTTATTATTCAAAATAGTACTGATATATCCAATAAATGATTTAGTTATTTTTTTAAATTTATGAAATTTCTCAAGAATATACAAATGTATCGATATAAAACATAACACTATATTATTAAAAACTATAGCATTCTAAACATTATATACATCGTTGATATATTTGTTATCAAATATTAATTAAGTTATAAGCATACATCTAGAGATCATATAAATCCTTAATATGGATACCAAAGATTTTCCGAAGGAAAGATATAACACTTACGCGAAATCGTGTAATTCGAATTTGTATACAAAATACCCTGGTGCCACCTATAGCGGGTTACTTTTAGGAACTATGTGTTGTTTATAATGTAAATTCGTATTTAACTATACACTTTTAAAATGTTAAATAATATGCTTTAAATTAATATTTATATGATGAAAACTAAGTGTTCATTACTAATATATAACAAACAAATATGATATTTATGTTTTAAATTCTATAAGTATATATTTAGTAAGTAAAAGTTAATTTATATTGCATGTAATTTAATAGAGCAATGAAAACATTGTTGTATGCAAACAGAGTCGAACCTAAATCTATTTCAGTGATTTCGATACTACTGCTAGCAGCGGTTGGGGATATTACTAAATTACGTTGCATGCATAGGGAGTGTTATATCTTTGCTTCGCAAAATCTGTGTGGATACTCTAGGTATCTTAATACGGACACCCTATAACCATTCAGAGCCCATTGTTTGAACTATTCTGATTTATATATTTCATAATTATAATATTAATCCCACCAATGAAGCTAAATCTAAAAATGTTATTCATAAAATTAATTATAAATAATATGATTGTAATATATCTGATTAGTTCATTTATAATATATATATATATATATATATATATAGTTTATCTAGTGGTATATAGGGTGTCCGTATTATAATACAGGGTGTCAGTATTCGGACATGGGTACTGAATTCGGATACCCCGTTATCTATAGAATTAAAAGATTAAATAAAATTTTAAAATCACAATAATATATAACCATATAATATTAATATATTGTGACTTTTGAATACAAATATGAGTCATAAATGTTAATATCATTTATTGTAAAAGTTTCTGTATTATGTTACTTTCCCCTGTGTTATATTATCATTAGTGATGTCACTGAGTTCACGTTATATATTGACTATCGTAATAGACATATATTTGTGTTCCTAAAACCTAGATAACTGTATTATATAATAAAATTTAGTTTTAGGATTAAGATTAAGTCGCGAATAATTATTAAGAGTTTATATCTTCGATCTTTTGGAGATCCATTTTGGGATTTTTGAGGCTAAAAATCGCACTTAGATCCCCAAATAGGTCAAATGTATTCCCATATATGCACGAGCATCCAACAATACACTCGTATGTAAATGGAACGCGCGCCACTCAACCGTAACGTGACACGCCCATAACCCACGTGACAGACATGAAACACGAGCGCCGTCAATCAATCGACGCACAGCTTACTCGAATCCTGTTAGCCGTGGCCATCTCCATGCTGATGTTGAAGACTCCCTACGGACTCAGCTACTACCTGTACATGAACATTTACACTATCTGGCAGAACAAGGTCGAAGTAGAAAAGTTGTATTGGATCATGAATATACTGTCCGTTAGTGCCCGATTGTAGACAGTCTATATACTCAACGGTTCATACAAATATAACTATCAGGGTAGCTCATCGGTCTAAGATGTAGGACACATAGGTAGTAGGTCGCGGGTTCAAGCCTCTTCCGGTCCAATAACATATTTCTTAAACATTATTTAGGAGTCCCAAGCAAACAGAAACTAGTTGCCGAAACGTAACATTATAATTCAAATAATATGTTCCAGTAGTTGGTAGAATTATAGGTAGTTTGTGAGCAAATAAACGGTTTCCTTTTACATATAAAAAATCAATATTGGAACGTATAATTTTACCCATAAATAAACACCTAGTGGAACGTATATTTTTACCCATAAATAAACACCTAGTGGAACGTATAATTTTACCCATAAATAAACACCTAGTGGAACGTATATTTTTACCCATGAATAAACACCTAGTAGAACGTATATTTTTACCCATAAATAAACACCTAGTGGAACGTATAATTTTATCCATAAATAAACACCTAGTGGAACGTATATTTTTACCCATGAATAAACACCTAGTGGAACGTATATTTGTATCCATACATAAACATCTAGTGGAACGTATATTTTTACCCATAAATCAACACCTAGTGGAACGTATATTTTTACCCATACACAGTAACAAAGAAACGTAAAAAAATTCATTCATTTATTACAGGAACAATACACAAAATACGGATATGATATAAAACGTGAATAATATATATATAATAATAAATTTGGAACGCAAAGGTATATTTGTAATGATAATAATATAAGTATGTATACATATATGATCATATATGATTATCATATACATATATAGTATATATTATGCGAATATAGAGGTTTCTGTTAATTAAATATCAGCGTATATATACGAATTATAATGCCATATGGGTTGCATTTGATTGACACATATAGGCAACGCCTAACTTGAACTTTGAAAAGTATCGGCAGCCAATATGAGCATTCACGTATAATTAAGTAATTTACGTAAACTCATAGATATATACTATAGTATATTTATAAATTTAATAATAAAATTAATGTGATGTATCATATGTCTTTCGTTAACATTAATTAAGAGTATAATTAGATTTTAATTTTCCAAAAATATATTATATAATTTAGGTTTTATATTTTACATAATAACATATATATTTTTATAATATTTATACTTATTTACATACTTAATTTATATACACTATGTTACAAGTATATATACATAATATATATCAATATAAAACATATATTTATAATTATTTCACGGTTTGTATTTTTACGGATATTATATTTCACGTTTGGATATTTCACGAAAGATAATTTCACGGTTGTTCTTGTACGGTTTGTAAATTTCACGGTTGTTCCATAAGCCACATATATAGTATACAATTACAACTGCGTTTTAGTACATCACAAAATATTATTATATATACTTCAGGATAAAGGACATATAACCAGATAGATTTTCTCTAGCTCTATGATAAAGGATAACACCTATCAAGTTGATAAGTATATATGTTTATATTTAACAATAAGATTATTATATTACCATATTAAATCAACTCGTAGTATATGATAAATAATCTAAATATTGATAAATTGTCTATAAAGGAAGTAGAATACAAAGGAAGTATTCCAATAAGGAGGTAAATAAACAAAACCGTTAATTTCAATTTTCGCGCCATACACAATTATCTGCGCAGTGGATGATTCAATGGGCGACGCCCTTTGGGTGTGTCTTGTCGTAACGCTTCATTTCACATAGTATTCAATACATGTATGATATAATACATTCGTGGAATGCTATGAACCTCTATTTATAGATATGTAGTAGAACAACAAGAAAATATCTAATATCTATTGCGCAATAATATTATATTAAAGACTAAACTATCTAGTATAGTGTAACTATTTTATAAATATATGTTGATTAAAATATATTAATAACAAGTATATATGTATACTTGACTATATATATATATATAATCAAATTATTAATAGTTGTTTTACCTAATTATATCTTATATACATATTCCATTATAATAATGTATATTTCCAAACTAATGAACTAATTTGTTCATTAGTGCATTATTACTTTAATGTGGGATGTTAAATAAACCACATAAATATTAAACAGAAAAAGTGTATACATTAACACTATTAGATAGTATATATATATATATATATATGTGTGTATGTATGTGTGTATATGTTTGTGTGTGTGTGCGTATGTATATATTATACAATTATATTGATATATAATTCTATTAATAATAATTCTTATTGATAAGAGATATATTTTATAAAATATAATATTGCACAATAGATATCGCTGTTGTAATATTCAATGTGTTTATTTGACCTATACAATATACAAATTTGAATATATATTGAATACATAAAATAATGATACCCAAAGCGTTTATTTGACCTATAAAATATACCAAATTGGAACATACATTGAATACATACAATAATCATATCCAAAGTGTTTATTTGACCTATAATATATACAACATTGGAACGTTGTTATATATTTTACGTTGACGGGCAACGTGTTTGGTTGCTTGGGGTGATGTTATATAATTGTTTATAAATAAATAATCGGCTCTCGTTAAAACTATGGATTACTCAACACGAGAGCGGCTTCGAAGGGAGATTAGAGCCATGTGGTTATAAGTGAAATCGTCATCCAAGTTCCTAGATGGGACTCCAATAAAATAAAATGAAATAAAAAAATATATTCATATATTATACATACTAAATATAGAATAACTTTAAATTTGAAATTAGAAAATGTAAATAACAAAGTCGGAGTTATTACATAATAATATTCATATATAAGCTCTTGACTTATTAAACTATATGATTATATTAAATAATAGTCTCGATTAAAACACGATATACGAATTACCTATTCTAAATTATAATTTCCATATATATATTAGAATATAATTATGTTAAAATGTTAAATAAATTAGCATTTTAAATCGTAATCATATGAATCCGTATTATTACGAGTTTATACTACCAGATTATTAAAATGTTCAAATAGTTCTTACCATTTATTTTACAGGCGTATGTTTAAAATGATTATTTTAGGAACTTATAGTTATTTTTGTATAAGATTATAAACTAATATATAACTTATATAAAGATAATAAATTATACCTACCCTTAAACCCTGACCTGCCTGCCCTTAAATACTATTACGTAATAACTCGATACACCCAAATACGTAACGATACTTCCACATCCGGCCGTCAGGTGTCCAACCGAATAACCGGCATATTCAACCTGTTGAACTACGTATTGAACTTCTTCCTGTACTACATGTGCGGCAGTACATTCCGTCAGAACTTCCTGACGATGTTTTCGAGATGCTGGTCAACGTACTCCTCCTCCTCCCCGGCCTCCCCACCGGCATTATCAGCCTCTTCATCCACTCATGCCCAACGTAAGCGCCAATCAAAGGCAGCCACGTACGCGTGCTCCAAGGAGAATACCTCATCCACCTCAACGAGCAACACCGCCACCACCGCCACCACGGAACCTACGCAGAACGTTTCCACTATCACGTGATGTGTACTATCACGTGATAGACACGTGACAAAACAACGTGAACAGAATTATGTGCACGACACTATAGATGAAAATATTACTTTATCGTTGTGTAAGTTGCGTATTTTCATTTTGGATTAATATAATTATCTATATATTTTATAATTATATACTACCTCTCTCTCTATCTATCTATCTTTCTCTCCATATATATATATACATTATATTGTTGTATTATTTATTTAAATCCAATCATATTTTAATATCTAGTTATCATATTAGCTCGAACCTATATAATCACAATTGAACCAAAGATTGCACGTAAATATTTATAATAAATATTACTAATGTCACATGACTCATGTGTGTGTTTCGTAATTTACATTTGCGATCGTAATTATTAAAATATTAAAATAATGTTAAAATACTTTTTAGTCGTCTATAACGCATATGTATTCAAAGTTGTAATTGTTATTATGTTGTCTACTATAAGTAATGCATATATACACTAATATATATATACAGTAATATATATATATATATATATATTACATATTTAAAATAACAAATTGTTATTTAAAGTAAAATATATTTTATTAATAATGTAGTTCTAATAAATATATATTTGAATACAACATCTTTATTTACAATATTACCTTCTTAATAATATTTACCCAGTAATACCGAAATAAGAGGTCGTATATACGAGGTTATACAACCTTCAGCTGTTGATACAACTTGCCATGGTACTCACGTGACCGGCATTCATAACCATTTGCTATGATAACAGTAATAGCAACATAATAGCAGCATAATATACTTTTAATAGCAGCATAAAAGCAGCATAATAGCACCACAAAAAACAAACTTTATAAGAGTATACTCTATGCTACGTAGCATAACAGCACAATATAAACATTTGAGGCTATTATTTTATGCTATTATGCTAATATTATGCTGCTCTAAACTGTTAACTGGGTAACTAAAGCCTAATAAACTATATTTACTAATGGCGTCTATGCATTATAGTTAAATAATTCCTCTTACTTATTTTAATATACTAAAGGATATATGCCTACGATATAAAACACAACCTAATAACTTTTATCATTTGGACTATAGTATAGTGCATAGTGTATAGTGTATAGTATATATTTACATAGTATATATATATATATATATATATATATATTAGTATGCCCTATGTATCTATATTAGGTCTCATAATATTGTCTATGTACCTTTTACCTCTGCCTAATAGTTGTAATAAATACCCTTAAATGACCTCAACATTAGTTGCTGCTGAATTATTATTATTTAATAAATAATACTATAATACTAATAGTAATACTAATAATACTAAATTCATTAACTGTTTAACTCATTAAATGATATTAATAACTGGATAACCTACAACGTAGCGTATACCTATGCTAATACACTTTACAAGTTATCCACATACGTAACTAATAATGAAATATACAATTAAAATAACAATAAACTAATACATACTTAGACAATATAAATATATATAGGAGATACTATGCATATATACTTATAGGATAGACACAAATATACTTATACATGGAATATTGCAGAGCAAACATGACCAATAGGCTAATAGACATACCTCTAATACTACATCAAACGGATTGACATAGATAACACTAGGAAATCAAACATATTAAATATCGTCGAGTAGAAGTTGTATTTGCTAAATTATATTTGATTTTTGAACTTTTACGAATAGCGAATACAGTTAAGTAAATAATAACCTTATCGAAGGTAAAGCAACTGGTCCTGATGGTATACACCCAAATGTTTTTAAATATATTCACATTGATGACATTATTATCGAATTTGCAAATCAAATGATAATACAAAGTAAAAAACCAGCATTAGTAAAAAAGCATTCGATAGTATTAATCTCGTAAAAAATTAGCAGCATATGTATACCATGGTATACCATCTACCATTATCAATACACTAGAACTATTCTATGAAAAGTCTATTCACTGAAGCGAGATTTATAACACATAATGGCGAAACTGAATTCTTCAAAATGTCAAGATTTTTTTTTCAAGGAGACATCTAGCACCATTCTTATTTATCATAATTCTAGACTACGCAATCCGTCAATTCATTGGATAAAATGATTACATTCTCGGTTTAAAGGCAACAGAAAGAATATGCAGCAGAGAACCAGCAGTTGTTATAATCAATATAAGTTATGCTGACTATCATTGATATCTCAAGAACCATACCAATCTCAAGAACTGTTACATAGAGTTGAAATTGTAGATGGAAAATAAGTATCACGCTAAACACTAGAAAACAGAAGTTATCGGATATAATCTTTAACAATCTCCATTCATTAACATCATAAATGGTAAAACAATAGAATACGTATCCAATTACAAATATCTAGGAGCATGGATTCCAAGCTCTGATACAGACTTCGAAATCAGAAAGACTCTCGTTCAGACGGTTGTGCGTAGAATAAAATACCCATGACCTAATTATATGGATACTCACACGAGGAAAAAGAAGAAGTCATCAACTTTTTATATTTATAGAGGCTCTAAAATATCAGACTGGCCTTAAGAAGATCGATGAAATACGATATGATGATGGATCGTAGTGAATGGATGAAGCTATCAAAATTGGGCTCGACGAAAGTGAGTATAATATCAGTATATAATAAAATAAATAATTTATTTAATAAAATGTGTATTATATTATATCATATATTAAAACAATTTAAACATTCGTTATAAAAAATATAAAAATATTAAATATATAACATTATAAGAATCTATTCTCATGATAAAAATATCAATACAAAATAATCATATTTGTAACAACTTTGTCATCAAATTATAATGTATTAATTAGTTATTATAATAATTTGTTATCATTAATTTGATGATTCATATTATTTATAATATTAATATATTCGTTATTTCCTGATTTCATTACTAAATGATAGAAATAGCCATCTTTATTTTCTATTAATTTAGAGGGGGTATCGAACTCCACAATAGAGCCGTTGTCCATTACCTGTTATAACATATCATATCTTAATACAGATATTAATACAGGTATTAATATTAGTTTATAAACGTCTATATATTTAATATAATCTATTTATAGATACTAATGTAGTTACTAAAATTGTCATTTATATTTGTTCAAAATATTAAGAAATATACAACTATTTAAACTTATAATAATACTACTACTATAAATAACTTTAAAACTAAATAAATATATGTATGTTAATTTTTATAATATATTCATATTGATATTATTGATTTTATATATATATATATATATATATATATATTAGAATCAGATAGAGGACAAAAATGACTCAGTAAAACACATAATCAAAGCTTGATTATGTATTTTCCCACTCAAATTGATAACAACATTACAAGAATAATAACATTACAAGAATAACAAATACAAAATATAAGAAAATTGTAAAAGTACAATACAATATTTTTTTTAAAATGTCAATTTAGTATATAATTAGAACTATAGTATAGTTACTATACATATATTAGTAAATTGATATGATTGGTAAATTTGATTCATGTAAATGAAAAGCGTGCTGAATAAATAGGTATGTATATACTTGAACATTGTTATCAATGAGATATATATATATTAAATTACTTTATAATAAAATATAGGAATAGAACTATATAATCTATAAAAACCATAATCCGATTCGAATCTAGAATTGTATTAATTCTATGAGCGATTGTGATGACTGTACATTCAGAAAAGTTTTCTTTTATCGTTCTTTGAATCAACTCATCGGTGCTGTTTTTAAATGTTTATAGGTTTATAGTTTATAGTTATTGTTATTACTAATAATGTAAACTACTTATATTATATTGCATATGTAACATACATAGATATGTTAATATATTATTAATTGAAGTGAGAGCTGAACTAGAGTAAGTAAGTAATAAAATATATAAATATTAAATGTTACTTAAATCATTAGTTAATAAATAGTAATATTATATATTAACTACAAATAATATAAATTATTAATATTATACATTATTTCATATTTATATAGATACTTATTTTAGTTAAACACCAACTAGAACACAATTATTAACTCTAATAATTAGAGGTTAAAGTATAACTCTAATATTTAGATCCAATATTTTAAATAAAATAAATGCTTATCTGTAATGTTAATAATTGTGTTCTAGTTGGTGTGAAACCCCTTTTATAAATATATTTTTTAGAACTAAATATTATGTTGAAACCTACATATTAACTATATATATATATGTATATATATTGGAATAAATACATAATATAATATATATCATATATATTAGGTCATTTAAATGACCATTGTTATAACATAAATATAAAAAACTACGTGAAATAACTAGATAATATAGTATACTTTCGTAATACACGAGAATTACGAGAATTACATAATTACTAGACGGTATTGTTCAGTACTAACAATATATCAACATTTGCAGTGGCCTCGTCAATAGTTAAGATACGAGTTTTGTGAAGGAGGGCTCTAGCCAGACACATCTGCTGTCTTTGTCCTACGCTGAAGTTTTTACCTTCTTTAAGAACTTTTGCGTCGATTCCTTTCTCTTGCAATTGTAAATATGCCTATAATAATGTTATATATATATATATATATATATATATTGATTTAGATTTACTATCAGTGTATACTAGTAAACCTTTTTCACGGCATTCCATATGCATGAGTCATTATATAATTTAAACGGGTCCAGATTATCTCTTATTGATCCCAGAAATAAAACCGGGTCCTGGTACGTTATTATTTACGTTATTACAATACTTTTACAAATACATGAATAATATATAAAGAATATACAAAATACTGGTATTAATTTGATATTTATGTATTGATTATAACCTTCGTACAAAAGTATATACTTTTTAGGAATAATATTGCTTAAACTACTTATATATATATAGGTAGTAAGTAATGCTAACTAGTTATATTACATGTAAGTAAGTATTAGTATATACATATATATATATATATATACTATAGTATATTCAAAGATTTTCCAAAGGAAAGATATTGCACTCCCTATATATCTCTAGTACCTTTAAAAATGTAAATTTAAAATGAATCTGACCATTAACACTAGATGGCGAAATAGTATATGAAATATTATAACATGTGATATTTTAATTAAGAAATTAAGAAATTACTATACATATAGAAAATGTTTAATATCTGACTAATACCGCTAGATGGCCATATCGAATTATTAGGTTACACAAATATACACAAGTGCAATATCTTTCCTTTGGAAAATCTTTGGTATATTATAACACAATTATTAATATATTTAATATATGAGGACATACATATAAGTCGAGTTGATATTTGATAGGTTTAATCTGGATACTATTTCACGTAGTGTTCAGTAATTCATATTATAAACATATTCACGGATTAATAATTGCCATCATTAATGACATTCGATATAATTATATAATTTTATTTATATATGGGATATACTTATATAACTTTAAATAAATATGCATTAATGTCTAATATCACCTAGATTAAATATGAATTATATAAACGTTATATGACGTATTGATATAATAACCTGAGGTATAATACTGATTTGAGATCTAAGTTTATGCAGTCCGAGACGTTTCACATCGACATCATCTATTTTTAGAACTCCGTCGTACTCCATTAGTCGAAATAATACATTCAATAATGAACTTTTACCTGCACCCGTTCTTCCGACCACTCCTATCTATTTCAGTGGGAAAAATATATATAATATCTAATACATTCACAATCATATATATATATATTGATAAACATTTCGTATAGCACATAATTTAAAACCTTTTCTCCGGCATTAATACTGAAAGTTATATTATCCAACGCTAGATTATCACTGCCTTCGTATTTCAAACACAAATTCTCAGCGGTGATTTCGCCATATTTAGGCCAACTTTGGTCCACTTTATTATCTTCAGCTGTCTGCAGAGATGCTTCTGAAGGCATCTTCGAGTATTCCAAAACTCTTTCTACAGAGGTCATCTGCGAAATAAAATACGTACTGGTGATATATAACATAAACGGTAATATAGTAAGATGATAATATCAAGATGTAGATATAATCATATACTATATATAGGAAATGTAACATAATTCCTATAGGAAAAGTAACATAATATATGAACTATTATTTTATCTGCTTATAATTAAAAATAATATAAACGTATTTTTGTATCGGTCCAATCAGTTGATATGAAATATTTCATATCAATTATAGTGTTAAATTTAATTATACCAACATTAGTGTAAAAACAGCTGTTTTAAATATTTAATCTACTTTAAATAGTCGAATAATAATACATATTATTAAGAGTATTAGATAACCCTCTGGATATAGGGTAACACTAAATAAATGAACTGGAACTAAAATATAATTCTGATTACAAATATATTTATTAATTCTTTTACTATAATAATATATTTATACATATATCAATTAGTATTATATTAATAAATTAATAATATGCATTCATTTTGTACTATATAGTAATATTACAAGAAATGTACACGTTCTATTTATTAGAAATCAATTGTATTTCAAATATTGTATATGTATTAATATCAATGAACCATAACACATCGTGAAAGTACATAATTAATTATCAAAAGATGAACTCTCGTAATCTACGTTGAAAATAACCATGTTTTCTATGTAAATACTCATTCTGATGCAATATTGGAATACACCAAATAGATCTATCGCATAAATAAGACTTATACCTATCATTCCTGTGCTTATACCTGTTGGAATTGTGTTGTGTATATAATAGTTTATTTATAATCAACAATATATTATATTTTAATTGAAATAATAATTGAAACATATATACTAATTACAATTTAGTAATATATATTTTTTCAGTTTTAATAAGTTAATTAAAAGATAACTATCTGATAGATAGTATATATGTATATGATGTGGTAACTATGTAGGGATATTAGATAAAGTATATATCTGAAATATATTATGTAATAAGTATGAATGATATTATCGTGCATTTATTAATTTCATGTTTTTATAAATAGTAATGAATTTTTTTGCTTTTGAAATCTGTAGAAATTATATAATAGGTATACTTTTTTTCAGTATATTTGTTAATTTCAGGTTTCTGTAATTCTAAAGAGTGGGTGTAGTATATATTGGATTAACTAAATTACTGTTTTTATATTTTCATGTTATGATATGCTTAGATAATTAGTGACCTTCTGAACTAAATATTGACATGATAGCAAATTATTAATGCCCCGACATTATGATTACACACACTATTATTTAATATATAATAATTAAATAACAAATTAATAATAATTAATTACCAAGTTTAATAAATTAATTTAAAGATCTTTAACGAACATATAGTATATCTATATATATATTACTAATATATTATTCAACATAACATATTAATTATTAAGTACACAAACTTGATGAATAGTATACTGAAATAAAGCATATCGCTGATGCGAAACATGAAGATAGTAAATCAATCCGCATCACTATCCATCTCGTTAGAGCTTCAAATAGGCCGCAAGCCTCCGTATGTTGATCCTATTGTACAAAATAGCGTTATAACGTATATATATATATATATATATATATATATATATACTCAATGTATGCGTCATAATTATGACGTCATAATTATGTAATAGGTGGCGCTACCTGATGACTGTCGAACTCGTCTTGTAATATATTCTGAACACCGAAAGCTCTGATATCAGTGAGACCCTTCATGCTAGCGCTGACGTGAGAGAATACCGAAGAACTATCTGTGTAAACGCCGCGATGTTATGTTATATAGTAGTGATCCATATGGGTAGTGATGTTATGTCAAATGGGGTCAGAGGTTAACTGCGATGTATATATTACTCATACACTGACACATGATAATATTGCACATGTAGTCAATATTATATGTAAAGATGCACAAATAGATAGAATAATTACTTTTAAGGGGATATCGCCATGGATAAGTTCGTTAAAATCAGGAAAAAATTAATTTTGTTATTATGTAATAATGATTAATGATATGTTATTTAGTAACTGTTAAAAATAATCAATGAAATCATTTTAGTAATAGCATAAAAAGCATCTTTTATACATTCCATTTTTAAATAAATTATTTATTTTTAAATATACATTTATTACTAATATATTTATATATATATATATATATATATATATTAGTGGTTTAACCCGAACTCGGTTTCGGGTATCAATTCCGGGTTCTAGCAAAATTTCATGAGATCGGGTTTCGAAAAATGGTCCAAGAACGGGTCCGGGTTTTAGTAAATTAATTTCGGGTATTTGTGTAAAATAAAAATAATATTAAAATTTTATATACATTTTATAAAAATATAATTAATACTTAATTTAATTGATAATTATTATAATAAATTATTATAATGGATACAACTGATAACGTGAGTATACCTAATATTGCCAAAGCCAAATATATACTATATGCCTATTAATCCTATGTAAATTGTAATATCTGGAAAATAATTATTTAATTATTTCATAGATATTGAAAATTTCAATAATTGAAATGTTTATAATGTTATATATAATTGTACTACATTTTTGTACATAACTTATGTTTTAATAAAATTTAAAAAAAATTACAATATGAAGTATATTATAGAATTCAATAAGCTTTCCTGTGTTAATTATTGTATTACAATAGCATCTATATAAAAATTATCATTCTAGTAGATATTTGTTGATCATAATAACAAATATTTCACGATCTAATATTTATAAATTATATTTTGATTGTTGTTGCCTATTTATTATTTATTAATTATAGCTATTTCTGATTCTGTATTTCTGTATTGCTACAAAATATATTTTTTATAAATGTTCTACACATATTTTAAAAAGTATAATATTTATATCTTATAATATTTATATATTTATTATATAATTATAATATTTTAATTATATCTTAAAATAATAATATTTCAAAGATTAGTTGAAAAATATAAAAAAATATTTCAAATAATATTTTTAATAATACAAAAAATATAAATAATATTACAAAATATATTTTAAAAAAATTTCAAAAAAACTGTCAACAAAAATGTTTACAAATATTTCAAAAAAATGTTTTAAAATATTTCAAAAAAATGTTTAAAAATATTTCAAAAAATTTCAAAATTATTTCAAAAAATTTTTTAAAAATTTTAAAAATTTCAAAAAAATTTCAAAAATTTTCAAAATAAATTCAACAAAATTTCAAAAAATTTCAAAAAAATACTTCGAAAAAATGTAAAAATAATATTTCAAAAAAGAGACGCTGAAGATTTTAGATGACAAAAAATCATTTTAATAGCAAAAATTAAATTTTTTAGGTTTTTCTGGGGTACGCGGTAAAATATTCAAAAAATTTATATTTATTATAAACTTTCATTATCTCGAAAGTCTCGAGATAATGAAATTTAGGATTTGATTGTCTCGAGATAATGAAAATTAGGATTTGATTGTCTCGAGATAATGTAAAATGGGCTAAATTTAAACCACTAATATATATATATATATATATATATATATATATAATATAATCACTAATTCAAAAATTAAAAAAGATGATTTTTGTACATATATATATATATATATATATATATATATATATATATATATATATATATATATATATATATATATATATATATATATATATATATATATTAGTCTTACATTGTTTTAATTATATATTTACTAGAAGTTATATTTGTATATATGTATAGCTTATTTTTATATATTATTTTTGTATATTTACTATTTATTTATTGTAATTATATATATATATATATATATATATCGATTTTTATAATTATTATATAATGATACAACAAATTAAAACAATTTTATTACTTTGTAATTATTTGAATTTTATTTAATGTATAATTTTATTGTTGAATTTTCAAATGCGTTTTAGGAATAAATTGTGTTGCTATGCTTGCGTATATAAATGAGTGTTTAGCTAAAAGTACTGAAGCGATCCACCTAATTTATGTTGCTCTATATAAATAACACATGCACAATTCCAGAGAGACAGTGTTAACAATTATAATTATGATGTATTGGATTTTATAAAATTTTTGAAAAAAATAAAATAAAATATAATATGTATTATTATACATGTCATATATATTTTTAATTTTGTTGTATCGGATTATAGATATAAATGTCTTTTTTATATAACAAAAATAATTTTTAAATTCAATGAAGATGTTTTTCGAAACACTCAATAAACGGAGGCAATGCGTGCCCTATCCCTACTCATGTAAATTCAACAAAATGGCCGTCCCATGGCGATATCCCCTTAAGTGAAATAATTATTCAACTTTATATTTTAATTTTATTATGATAATTTTTTTTGTGATCATTAATTTGGGTAATTGATGTGTTCATCCACCATTTTCGGTCAAAACTTTTATATCACAAATAATACAAATATTTCAATTATCTAAAGAAATAAATAATTGTTAGTTATATAAAAATACTATTTAATATATTAAAACCTATACATACTAAACATATATATATATTACTAAATATATAGAGAATTGTTGATGTAACACATCCTAACTAGTGGCTTCGAGTCGTCTGATATCCACTGAACTGGATATGTAGTATTTGCGTAAGTAACCCGCCGCCACAACCATGGGTACGAGGGCGAATATACAAACGGGGTTAATGAAACAGGAAACCAGTGCACTCAGTACAGACTGGATTGCCAACTGAAACGTTTCATTTCATTAGGAATATTTAATATGCACATTTCACTTCATTTGGAATTCCAAATATTAATAAATAACTTAATTAGTTAGTAAGTAATTATTATGAATGTTTTAAGTTGTAGTAGTAATATTACCCTAATTAAATCATTATACATTTCTGACATATTTTCATCTAAAATTCCAATATCTTTTGAAAATCGATTTAAAATTCGACCTGTTTTTAAAGAATAAATTATATTCCCATAATTGGTACATAATACAAATATTTAAATATATAATTAAGTAGGATAATATGATAATATATATATATATATATATATATATATATATATATACATATATATATATATATATATATATATATATACATAATCTATTATGACATTAGATAACCTAGTGGGTTAGTGTCGAAGAAGTGAATAGGGCTCCTGACTACCGAATGTAAAATAGAATTGTGCAGCACTTTTGCCGATTTGATCAGAATATAAGGCATAGCTATTTGATTTAAAGTACCTAGCATTTTATAATTAATTGTTGACAATTAAGTTGAAAATGTTGTTATTTAATAAATATATAAATATATAAATATATAAATATATATAAATTCATTATCCTAATTCTACAATAATATTTTATTACAAATGGTATACGTTATCATTTTTCAAACGATATTTTTAACTATTTTTTGTAATAATTATTTAAAAAGTAATATTTTTGATTACAATGAAGTTATTAATAATTCATAACATAATTAAAAAATACAAATTTAATTATATATTATTTGAATTAATGTATATACATAATGTGTTGCAAGAAAAATGCAATATATATATTAATATAATAATTATGCTATATATTTAGTTTATTTACCTATAAGTAGGTAATTTTCTATTTAATTTTAATTATCTCATGAATAAAATTTTGTAAAAGAATTAAAATAATACCTTGTAATACTAATAAAACTCTAACTGTGTTAATTAATAAATACATTTTTATATATTTTATTTATAGATGTTGTGGATTATTTAAAATTATCTTTATCTATATATTTATATATAATTATTATGTTATATATTTTAATATTTTTATTAAAATATAAATATAATATTACAAACAAAATTTACATTATTTTTTATAATCAAATAAAATTTACTTTTAATATAATATTAAACTTATATTTATTAAGAAAACAAATTATTAAATAAATAATTATAAAGATTATAATCTTAAAATTTCAATTTTATTTGATAATTATTTGTTTATAAATAAAGTATAGATACAATATTTTATTATACAAAGACTGATACTCACTTTTAATTGAAGAAATGTTCATCTATATATATATAATTATAATTATATATAATTGTTATGTATGGAAGCAACAATACATTAATAAAATATAGATAATACATATTTGACGATATTATAAAAATCATTAAATAAATAATTATATATCTTAAATAAACATATATCTTAAAATTTCAATATAAAGTTTTAATAAAAGATTATCAAAAGTTATAAAAACATTCTATCTTATCATAATATCGAATAAATATGTTTAGGATAAAATGATTATCTAAATAATACAAATCCATTAATATTAGTAATTATTATAGTGAACTTACAATAAGATAAAATTGACAGAACTGTGTTTGTTTAGATAATTCAAACATTAGCTCATGCATGATCAAATATTAACTCCGTATATGTGGTATAGTGTAAATTGTATTTTTAGATAATTGTTTGTTTATAAATAAAGTATAGATACAATGTTTTATTATACAAAGACAGATACTCAATTTTAATGAATACATTTTCATATATATATATATATATATATATATATAATTTGTATGCATTGAATAAAAAATACATTCATAAAATATAGATAATAAATATTTTGCGATATTATAATACTACATTATGTCGATAATTATATATCTTATATTGTATATATTTATAATAAATTTCTAAATGTACATTTTTTAATTTCGAACAATATAAACTAATAGTCGTAAGTTAATATGATATAATTTAAATGGGATGACAAATATATACTTCAAATATACACTTGTAACTTATCAACTAATATCTTCATTTTGTTAGCGATTTTTTGTAACTAATTATTAGTAAAAATTATTAGTATTTGTAACTAATTATCTATCTTATATATGATACATGATACTATTTTATTTATGTTTAAATATTAGCAAGAAGAGGTACAATAATCAAAGTATAAGACAACAATTTTATCTATATAAATAAACTATATATATATATAAATATATATATATAACTAAATATATATAGGAATACATTTCTACATTTTAAATGAATAACATATAATATTGTCATCGGTAATAAATTAGACAAACTTAATTCAAAAGTAAAAATTACTTGAACAAGAACTTTAAGTACCAAGTCAAAAATAATTAAAAATAGGAATAAAGTCATTAAAATAATAAACATTAAAGTTAAAATTTAAATAAGTATTATTAGATTATTAAAGGTTAAATACGATTACAAAATAAATATATAAATATAATTTATATAATATATTATAAACGATTTAATAAATTTAATTAATTTAATTAACTTTCTTATAATATAATACTAACATAATACAATTAAAATAATTATATATCCAGTATATAAATATGAAAATTCTTTAATATCCATATTGAAAAATAGATCAGAAGTGTTGAATGATATAGTTTCATTTCGGTTAACATCCATCTCTCTATATTCAACCCTAGATAATAGTACAGAGAATAAATGTGTAATATATTAAATTATAACTAATTATATTACATATGTACAGTTTACAATATATACCTATACTCATTACTACTACAACTACTACTACTACTACTACTACTACTACTACTACTACTACCTGACTACTACTACTACTACTACTACTACTACTACTACTACTACTACTACTACTACTACTACTACTACTACTACTACTACTACTACTACTACTACTACTACTACTACTACTACTACTACTACTACTACTACTACTACTACTACTACTACTACTACTACTACTACTACTACTACTACTACTACTACTACTACTACTACTACTACTACCACTATTACTATTTATACCAATAAAATTATAATTATATGAATAATATATGTAATAATGTACTATCACTATTACTATACACTATAGTGTATCTACACTATACACTAGACCGGTTCGTACTAATTTTTTTTTCGCAATTTTATAAACCTTCACATATGTGACAATTATGTATGCTATGATGAATAAGTGTTTAAAATGTTAGACATATATCTTAAATATTGTTATGTCACGAGACCTTTTTATTTTAACATTGAATACATACAAAAGTTAACATGGGGGAGATATAGAAATAAGGTTTATTCAATTTTTATAAAATTGGATGATTTTTTTTAAGCCAACTATGGATATATCCTAGAAACATATATTACAAGTAGTATTAACAGTACAAAATATTTTTCATAAAAATCTAGATGCCCAAATTTTATAAAATAATTTTAGTCAAAAAAAATATCTAAAAATCATATAATTTAATATAAATAAATTATTACAATTTAATTTAAAAAATTAAAATATATAATTTATAGATAATAATAATTCAATTCAAATTAATTATTAAAAAATTAAAAATTATTTTTAGAAAAAAAATTAACATCATTTTAACATTTTTTTGGATTTTTATTTTAATATGAAATACAAAATATATTTACATGTTTTTTTATTTTTTTTATTTTATTTGTATAAAGGACATTTATATCTAACTCATATCCACAATTCAATACAATATGATCACTCAAATTTATGTAAAGTATAATTATATATATTAATTTTAAAAAATTAATTATTTTTTTGAATTATTTTGAAATAAATATTTTGTAAAATGGTGTATTTTCTCGAGTTTTAGGAGACATTAATAATGGTAATTTGTAGATATAAAAATGAAATATAGATATTATATTAATAATAAATATAAATAATGGTATATATTATATTAATTCATTAAATATAATAAAATACATTATTAATTTTAAATATTAATTTAAATATTTGTAAACACCAAAGATAATAAGATGGTGTCATTACTATTATACATGGAATATTATACATTTTATCTTAAAATAATAATTTATATTTCAAACTTTAAATGCTTCGTGACCAAAGGTAACTATTTTTTTATAAAAATTGTTAATACATATTATACTAAAATATAGATATGTATTATATTTTATATGAAGGATTAAAAATTGAATCGAACGAACCGGTCTACTATACACTATACACTATCCCCATACAACTTCTATTACTATCATTTACATTTCTATTCTATTATATTCTATTATATAATACTTAATGTACTTACCACTTTGCTAAGAACCAGTCAATAAATATAAACATAAATCTATTAATAAAACCAATGATTAGAATGGAAATCATAAAAAATAAATTAGATCCGGATCGGAAATATTCGTAATATACACTCCATTTTATTTCTCCCTCTTTTGAATCTTCTATTTGAATTTGAATTTTATTTTCTTCAACAATCTAATTTATTATATATATATAAAAATATATATATATATATATAAATAGTATAATTCCTAAATCTAATTATATAAAAAAATCAATACTACTATTGATCGATATACAGTTATATTCTAATGGAAATGAAATTGAATAATATATTCATATTAAATAATTTTAATTATGATATTACTAGTTAATAATTAATAATTAATAGTTAATACTATTTTTAATTATTTATATAGTTGTAATATTATATATGTAATAATATAACGTATATACAATATTGTAATATATAAATATTATAATACACTAACTTTTGATTCTATTTTATAATTTGCATCTAAAATTTAGAAATATTAAATTATTTTCATATCGCAATGTATTATTAACTATTATTAACTATTATAATAATTATATATTCATGTTGTATTATATGTAAATATATTAAATTATATTATTTAAAAAACAAATGTTATTAAACCTTTTTCTGTAAACTTTTTTGGAGAAATATCTTCATCATCTTCCAGAACTTTCTTACACAAATATTTATTAATGTCTAAACCGGAATTTAATAAATTTTCATAAGTTTCGAATAAATAAATTTTACCCTAATAAATGATATAATTAATATTACATATATATATATTAAATGCGATGATAACATTATATTATTTAATTTTTGAATAAAAATATTGAGTCATAAAATGTTAAGACCAATTATTGTTAAAGTGTCCATATTAGGTTACTATTGTCATTTTACAATATATTTTAACCAATAATAAAAGATCACACAATTTTATTATTTCATACCTCGTCCATAATTATAATTTTATCCATTTCTTTGATGAATTGTATTTGATGTGTTACTAATATTCTTGTTTTATCTTTAAGGTATCCTTTTATACAACTATATTAGATACATATCATTAATTATAATATTATATATATATATATATATATAAATATATACATGAAAATATATTTAAAAAAAATAATATGAACATATGATGATACAATATCACATATAATATAATAATATTACAATTGTTAATCAGAGTTTTTTTAATGAGTAATTTGAATTTTCTGGAAATAATATTTTAAAAATTTAAAATTACGTTCTTGATAAATATCACTATAAAGTAAAAACAAGAGCTAGATGGTTTATTATAATGAAACAGTATTTATAAATATATAATATTTATAAATATATATACATTTACAAATTTGAATGAGAGTACATTTCACAGTTGAATATTATCTTTAAATAGATGATACATAATGTCATAAAAAGTAATTATGATATTGGTATTGTTTAGATATTAAAAAGTACACTTCATCATAACGAAATTTTATTTACTCTCAACAGCAATCGAGTATTATATATATGTGTGTTATATAGTAAAATTGTAGATATATCGATTATTGTAATATAGGTATATATATATCTACATTTAAATGCATTTGGCATTACGTAATAGAAATAGATATATCTACATAAAAACTGTAAACTAGATGTCGATGTTACGCTATGTGTTAATTTCATAGACATAGCCATGTACATTTTTATTTTTCTGGTATTTTATATTTTTATCGTTTGTAAAGTATATTTCGGTATTTTTCTATATAATAAATTCCACTCGGTGAGATTACCTCATTCTTAGTTCTTCATCTCATCGAATATGAACTCTTATTATTATTATTTTATATTATTATTGTTATATTCAACAGGTTTTGTCATCAATAAAGTATATAAACGAACTTCACTTTGTTACAATTGGCGCTGCGAACAGGATATATATATATATATATATATATATATATATATATAACTATCGTTATACATTGTAATACTTATAAATTCGCTATTCACCAACTCGTTAAATATAGTACGTCCGACAGAAGCATCGATAGCAGCAAGAGGATCGTCTAGCAGTATGATATCACTATCAGAATATATCGCTCTAGCCAGACTCAATCTCGATCTTTGTCCTCCCGATAACGACATACCTCTTTCTCCGACTAATGTGCAATCATGTTCCTTCATCCCATCCAAATCCTGCAGTATAATACGTGTAGAATGTTATAATATTATTTTATTATAATACAATACTAGGCGATGTATTTTAATATAATCTGTATTTATAAGTTATAATCTAATAAATTATAATTACTATATATGAATTTTATGTAAACATGTTTATCCTTTTTATATTTGTATTTCTATATTATAGAATAATACACACATATTAAAATATATTAAGTCATTAAACGTAATTACAATTAATAAATTTAATATTCCAGTAGTAATTTTAATCTACTTTTTAGAATTTTATTTTCAAGAAGTCAAAAATATATATATGCGTAGTTTTTTTCCTATTTAATGTTTTTCTAAGTTTCGAATATACTCTACTATTTGTAATATTTCTAATAATTACCTTTTCAAAACATACGGATTCAATTACTCGTCTGTATTTATTAATTTCGAAAGTTTTTCCGAAAAGAATATTCTGACGAATGGAGGACGAGAATATCCACGGCTCTTGAGGAACAAGGGATAATGTCGAGTTATAGATATCAACAGAACTCTCCCTCGTTAGTGGCAATTCTCCGAGAAGAGCCATCAGTAAAGATGACTGTTCAAATATGTGTATGTATATATATATATATATATATATATATATATATATATACATGGATGTGTATGAATATAATGTATGTACTTCCATATACTATAATAATTATAAGTTCATTATATTTAATTATCATTTAATTGTTATCAAATATACATATTCGGTGATACTAAAACCATTGAACTTGGAGAGAAAATGAATGTATGACTAGAGGCTGAGGTATTTTGAACAGTTTAAGAAGTTCTTACTAATATTTAATATTATTTAATTACATTTTTATAATTTTTTTATAAATATTATTTCTGATATATTGAAATATAGATCACATCCCTTATAGGTATATACAGCTATATTTAAAGTTATAGAAAAAGTTGCTAAGTAATGTTATAACAAGAATATAAATATAATATAAATCAGACATGATAAATAGTTCAATATCGATAAAGATATATATATATATATAAATTATTTGTGTTGTGTTTATATTTTATTAAAGTCTTATTTTCACTTAAATCTTATACAATCTAAATGACGATTTGATAATAAAACCTTTCCGGATGCAACACTTCCTATAACTGCTATCAAATCTCCTCTTTTTATACTTAAGTTGATATCCTCTAGCATAGCAACTTTACCTTTATTCTAGTTAAACAAGTAACGTAATATTGTTATGTGAATATTATGTTTATGTCCTAGTATTGAGGGTAGTATTCACACTTTATTATGATGTTAATAATTAGTATTAATTTATGATAAATAATTGTAAATCCTAAACATTTATTAAAATTATAAATAAAGTGAATATCATTCTAAATGTTATACTATTATATCATTAATGAAGAATTAAACATTAATTAATTAGGTATTATATAATAGTATATACTATTAACGTTAAACTATATGGGATTCATATATATATATATATATATATATATATATATATATATATTCTAAATAAGAAACTAGTATGTTCACATATATATATATATAATAAATAATAATAATAAAATCAGATTTAGTAATTGCCTGGGTGAAGGAAGAAACAGGGCGTATCAACCCTTCACCATTTTATAATTACGAGGAGAAACAATTATATAGGAATATAATTAAAAACAAGAAATAGTAGAACAAAAAATAGAGTGCAAAACTATTAAAATAAATCATCAAATCATAAAGCATAAACAACCATAGTATATCATCTTTCCGAATGTGGGTTCATCAAGTCCAAAACCTTAGGGAATATACTTTCGCCAATAGTATCCCAGTATTTAATACTCGTGTTTAACTTGGATTTATCTCGAGTTTAAACTTATGTTTAGCCTGTTAATTTGGTAACACTATTAACACCAGCTAGATCCAAGTTAAATCCAAGTTCACTCGAGTTAAATCCCAGTTAAATCCAAGTTTAACTCTAGCTAAATCCCAATTTAACTCAAGATTAATCCAAGTTAACTCGAGTTAAATCCCTGTTAAATCCAAGTTTAAAAATAATTAAAATTATTCACATTGATATTTATATATATCTATATATTATAAAGTAATATATGTATACATATTAATATATTATACCTAGGTATAATAAGCAGCTGCTAATTAATATTATATTGTTATCTATATATCTATATATTATGGCTAGATAAGTAAATTTGTTTATTTTGGCGAAACTATAAATCTATAATATTATACTTATATGTTACATAATGTATGATATGTCCCCTATATCACCTATATATGTACCCTTATATATAAGTATGATCCCTAAATACTTATATGATCTTAATCATTTTATAAGTATTTATAAATATATGGTATTTTATATATATATTATAGTTATAAATTGTTATATATAGGTTAAATACATTTTTTTTTAAAAAAACATTTTTTTAAAATGATAAATTTATCAAAAAATATTAAATATTTTTTATATATTTTTATTAATTTAGATTCAACAGATTTACCTAAATTTAATAAAATAATAAATAATTAAATAATTAGTAATATTTATAGATAAATATTATGGACTAACAAATAACTTGGATTAAATAGTGATATAATGATCCAAGTTGCAACTAGTTAAATATTGATCAGCTAAATCCTAGATGATTTCAGTTTAAAATAATAACTTGTATTAAACTGGGATATAATGATCCAAGTTTACACCACCTAGATCCAATTTTGGACCAGATTCCCCCAGTTTCCCAGTTAGATCCAAGTTAAACACGCGTATTGAATACTGGGATATACACTGGTAACATTTGGAGCCAGCAAATGCATCCATACTACCCGATATAAAATATGACAAATTTATGAATTAAGAGTCAACGAAATACAAAAAAAAACAAATTCCATCATTATTCTACTACATCTTAATATAAATTAAATATATAAATGTAATAAAAGAAATAATTAATTACAAATAATACAATTATAAATAGTAAATAATTTATAAGTTTATATTCTTTATAAAGAGTATAACATGATTTAGATAAAATAATAAAAATACAATAATATTATTATAAAACTCCTCGTAATCTAATCATCATTATAATAAAATATATAAATAAATATAAACATATAAATAAAATGATAATAAAAATATATTAAAAAGTTATAGTAAAATAAATAGGAAAAAACTATACAACTAAATTATAATAAACATTAAAACCTTAGTTTAAAATAAAAATAAAATAAAAGTAAAAATTAGAATAATAATAGTATTATAATAAATTAGTCAATTAAAATTTTCAATAAGTCATTTTAAAAGTAAATTATATTATAATTCGGATAAAAGTTAAATAAAATTATGTCATGAGTCAGCTGATAGTTAAAAGTCATAGTTTTATAAATTTATTTAAAAATTAATAATATTAATATTTTCATAAGTCAAATTAAAAGTTAAAAATATAAATTAAAAGGAAAATTAAAAATGTAATGGTAACTTTTTAATAAATATTTTTTTAAAGTTCTTTTAAATAAATTGAAATTTATAATCTTTCTTATGGAATCATTTAAATTATTCCATAGTCTAGGACCTGTGATAGATAAGCAGACAGATTTTCTATCTGTTCTAACTTTTAATCTATGAAATAAATAGGTATTATGTAATTTAATTTAATATAATTTTTGCAAATTAATAGGTAATACATTATTCCTAGCCCTAAACATAAACTTTATGGTATTCATTTTGACGATATCATGAAATTGTAATGACTTATGAATAATTAGAATCATTGTTTATAATTTTCAAAGCTCTTTTTTTGTAATATACATATTTTATTTAAATTTGAAAAAAATGTATTACCCCAAATATGACAACAGTATGTAAGGTGAGAATAAACAAATGAATAATATACCAATACTAAAGATTTCAAATTCAATTTAAATTTCACTTTACTTAAAATACCAATACCTCTAGATAATTTCGTAGATACATAATTAATTTGTGATTTCCAATCTAATTTGTCATGAATTATTTTTCCTAAAAATTTTAAATTTGTTACTTGTTTGATTTTAATATCATTAATATAATATATATATATATATATATATATAAATAAATAAATATAAAGAACAGAGTCTTATTATGAAACCTCTATTTATATAGAGAAAAAATTGAAAATTAATCATAAATGAAAAAAAATAATAAAATTAAATTGATCTAACCATATTATATATATATATATATATATATATATATATATATATATATATATATATATTCATGTATTCATATAAATAAATGGTATTTAAAAAAACTAATAAATGTTTTATCTATTAATAGCATTAATATGCTTCAAGTTTTCAATAATATAAAATAATAAAATTAAAGTGAAATCTAGATTAACATAAAATATACTGACATTTTTCCAATCCGTGGATACATTCGTCATACGTATAGCGATATCATCATTGTCATCTCGTTCACTGATATTTGTATTGTTATCTTCTATCTTTAATAATGTATCGTATTCTTCCAATTCTAAAAAATCCTTTGGAATTGAATTAAAATAAATATATATATTTATAAAAATGTATACATTTTTATTAGAATGTAAACCCAATAGGTATTAGTGAATACTATAACGTTATCGTAATATTCACGTGGTATTCACGTAATAGTCACGTGGTATTCACGTAGTAGTCACGTGGTATTCACGTAATAGTCACGTGTTATTAACGTAATAATCACGTGGTATTCACGTAATAGGCACGTGGTATTCACGTAATATACAATTTTGTTGCGTAAACATTTAAATAAAACAACACAAAAAAGGCATAGACACATCTAAATAAAAGTATCTTAAAATCACCCAATTAATAGGATATAAAACATAATGTTAAACGGATATATCATACTAAATTGTATTAACATACCTACTAGTTTAGTTGTATACATTTGCATTTAAATTACAACCATTATTAACATTATTAACACCACATTTTTATATTTATTCACAGTAAGATTCTATATACGAATTACTATTATAGTAGTTACTATAGTAACTAGTAGTGCATACTAGTTTCCTAAATGAACCCTAACAGATCACTACGATCTGTATCATTCCTCATTTGAACACGAACTGAACTCAAAATTAAAAAAAATGATGGTCCCCGAATTAAAGTTTTTCAACGAAACTGAATTATTATATATTACTATCGATAGTATTGATTTACACAGATCCACTTTTAAATTGATAAAACGTGACTTGTAAAAATGTAATGAATCAATTCATTCAACGATCAAAAATTGGCATAATTAAATTATCTAAATATTATACAAATTGCGATCGTCCCATTGAATTAAAGTTAAAATTAAGTAGAAAAGTATAAAACGTATTATTAAAAGTATATATATATGTAATAAGTAGTTTTGAAAAATAATAAACACATTTATTAAAATGTTGAATATATATATATAAGTAAAATTGCGTGTGTATTACATGTCATCATCGAATTATAGAATGATCACCTAATAAATCATTGAATTAGTTAATACGTTAGGCGACACCTATTAGTACAATCGGAACTATCCACCAAAACCCTCTTACGAACCTTATTTCACTGATATTAACTAGTATTATTAGAACTGATAATACATAAATTTGTTATTATAATATACAAATTTAAGATATCTATTTATTAGAATAATATATTGTTAATAATTCTGAAATTAAAATACTAATATTCATTATTCATAAAGTACTGGCTACTGTAGTGAGTATCAAATTAGATCGACCAAAATACCCTCACATCTCCTATATATGGAATAGTGGGAGAGACTCGAGCCTCTTTTTATAAAAGCATATAATAGGTATACCTTATATGAAATACTAAATATATATATATATATATATATATATATATATATATATATATCATTTTACGCACTAAATATAAATAGTAAATAATATTTACTATATCATAATTAATAAAATTGATACACATTAATTAATGGATACATCTAAATTGTGATTAAAATTGTTATTGAACGATTAAAAAATTTAAAATGAGTATATACAAATATATTTAAATATATTTAAAAACATGTCTCCCTAAAAATGTAGTTCACTTGAGCAATTGTAATTAGTTTACCTGAATTCTCTTTATCGATATGTTGATTTCATTCAGAGTCACCATGGCCCAAGGAAACATGATGGCCACGTCAATTCTTATCACATTGTACATCATGATAATCGTGAACAGGGTACTGGACAATAGGGTACCACCTAGCAGTACGAATGCCATGATGTGTACGAAACAAGCTATTTTAATCGTTAAAAAATTCGGAGTTGATATCATTATTGCTTTATATATCGTTTTCTTGAGTAATGCTTTGTATTCCATTCTATTATAGTTTTATTTTGAATTAGTTTCACATTATAAATAAATAATTCTCAATATTAATATATATATATATATTAATTTCAATATAATAATATTATACTATTTTGTTTTATTATATTATTATAAAAAATGGTTTACGGAATTAAATTATATTTTATAATAAATATAACAAAATTATACAAATTTAAACTAATAAGAAATAAAATATGAAAAGAATATATATATATATATATATATATATATATATATATATATATATAATGTTATAGAGTTAAGTCTGCTGGTATATATTTTAATTTAATATATATTTAAATATGATATTTATTACATAATTAATTGATATATTTGCATTCACAGATTATTTGTGGATTCATGCTCAGTTGATTTTATAGGCATTGGAATTTGTATATTTATATTTTTATAATTACATTTTTTAATATGTACATTCCTATTATTCGTGTTTTGTTTAATTATTATTTTTTTATCCGATTGGTAGGGTCGATTCATTCCATTTTGCGTCTCATCGGGTTTGTACATTATTGCCATTATTATTGATATTTTCTTCGCAAGGTGTTTAGTAAAAGTGTACGAATATTACAATTTGTTACAATTAGTGCTGCGAACATGATGGAATATCCCCTGTTCGCAAAACAACGTGTAATAAAGTTTATTGTTCGCACATACAATAATGACAGTACCAATATATACCAACACAGTTATATCCAGAATGCACAAATCTCATCTAGTATACCGTTTATAGAAAAATAATAAAAAAATATGAATAATAGGAATTTACAAATGAAAACATTTAAATATAAATATATAAAAATTTCCTTGATATGCCTATGCAATCAACTGCGCATGAAGCTAAAATAAAAATGTGTGTGAGCAAATATATCGATTATATTATGTATTAGCAACTGTAAATTCAATTAAATTCAATACTAATTTATAAACAAATATAAATATATATATATCGAGATTTAACTTTCTTAGGTTATGTATAAGGTCGCAGTAGACATTTTCCCAGCAGAATAATTTAATGACTCTTATTCCGGCGATAATTTCACTCATTAGATTAATCCTCTTGTCTGTGCATTCGGCTATTCGTTTCCTGTTTACATCATCGAAGTTACGTAATACACGTGACTAGTTACGCACGTAATGATTGGCTTACCTGAATCGTTTGAATCGTTGACTAAGCAAAGACTGAATAGCGATTATGATAATCAGAGATCCGTATCCAAAAGCAGACGACCAGCCATAGTTGTAATGAAGAATTGCGTACGAGGCACATAACATCAACGGTGATATAACTACGAACGGAAGCGCCATCAATAACTGTAGATAAATGGTTATATCATAACTTATAGCTTATAAATAATATAATAAGATAAATATAATACTAGGAAATGTGTGTGAATGGATTATATATATATATATATTTATTTTATATTTATTTAAATAATGTGTACTCGAACGCTATTTGTTTGGTATTTAATAATATATAGAATTTAATATATTTTTCTTATCAGAAATGTACAATGATTTATTTTCAGATAGGCTAAATTAAATTTTTTCAGACACATATAGGAATGAAGGGTCTATTTTAAATTATATAATAGGGATCACTTAACATATTTCTAATAATTATATAATAAACTACTATATATTAATATATAAATATTTGTATATATATATATAATATATTATATGATGATTTTTGATCATTAAGTTTTTCACAAGTAAAATTATTTTATCTTATTCATAATTAGATTTATTATAAACAGGAAGTCAACTTAGATATAAATGTATGTATTATTAGTTTATTCTATTTTTTGGGAATTTATTTTTCCAATTATAATTACACATTTTAGGACTTTTCGGAATGATAAAGGTAATTTTCTTATAAAACTCTGCTTCTATAAGTACCCGGTTGTTAAAACCAAATCTAATAATGATATTAATAATAATACTAATAATAATATATGTGTGTATGTGTGTATACATATTTCTATAGATATATCGAATGATGATTTAGTTTTATAAATAATATTAAAATATATATAATTATTAGATAAATATAAATTAATATAATTACTTTTCTCTAATATAACTGCACATCATGATATATATTAATAAATTACATACAAACAAAAATCAATTGAATTATAATAATAAAAATACTAAACAACAGTTATAAAAAGTTATATGATCTATAATTAACATGAGTTATATTAATTATATAATTTAATATAGAAGTGCATGATAATCATAATCAATAAATATTTGATAAATAAACTATAGTTTTATATAAAATATATATTATTCATAATATTAGAAAAATAAGATAATAAAGGTAATATGGGTAATTTTCTGATATTATTAAAATCATATCTATATAGGCAAACAGACAAAACATTTATTAATAATATGAATTATAATACTAAATATAGTAATATATTGGTATTTCAGAGATCAGATCACTACTCTTTATAATATAAATTAACGATTTAAATAAAATAGTAAGTCATGATTCAAATGAAATTATTTTATTATTTGCTGATAATATTATATGGTAGTAATATTATTTAATATTGCTGACAGTATATATTACCTACTTCTGTAATTACTTCTTAAGATACAAATTTAAAAAGAGTAGAAACTATATTTGTATATATGTTAAAAATTAATTAATTCGCTTGAAATTAATAAATTAATAGTAAACATATTAAAAACAAAAACACTTTTATAACCTATTTTAACATCCGATGATTAAATCATATAATTATTGTATTAATAATAATGAAATATAGATATAGTAAATACTTAAATATTTTTAGGAGTTTATTTAGATTCTAAATTAATATTTTAAAATCATATAAATAAATTAAATAATAATTGATTATTAATATGTTATTCACAAAAGAAAGCATCCTCAAACATTGCTTACGACACTTCTATATGTACTGTATAACTCGATAAACAATAACAAAATTATAATAAGAAAAAAATACAATAATAAAAATACTTCACTCATTAAATGACTATTCTATAAATAGCTGTCTATTATATATTAAATAGGTGATATATATATACACACATAATATATATATATATATATATATATATATATAAATGAATCTACTATTAGTTATTTTTCCTTTAAAAATAAGAGAGCTATAATATATTTGTCAATTATATATGCAAAGAATAACTTTCTTTTAACTAGATCCATGTTGAAATCAACTAAGTTTTCATTTTTATTCTTCAGAAATTACATCAGTGATGATGAATTTAAAAAAGGAAGAATGTTTTATCATGCGATTAAATCTAAACTTATTACAGGATTTAAATCAATTTTTAATCATAGATCAAATACGTATCACTTATATAGAACTTATATTACTGATGGTAACGTTGCAATACATTGGAAAACTCTCGATCAGTATCTGATGCTGAGATGAAGGAATGGTCTGACTCTTTTTTAGCTTATAGCAATAGTAAAAAAGAGAGTTCTTCTATTTCTCAAAATTGACTAAACTCGTTATATACCACTGCCTTAATAAAGGCTATATCTATTAAGAAAAATGTTTATATTATATTAGCCTATATCTCTGAATACAATCCGACAATCGTTTTACTGAAACCTGGTTATCTTCATTGCTATTTATACCATTACTATGCTTTCTAATTTCTCAACTAATTTACACACTTATTATTTTATTCGCAGTGACAGAGTTTATGGTAGAGGTGGTGGTGTTGGTATTATGATTCATAACGATTTTCGTATAATATCATAAAATTGTCTTGTCTTTTCATATAGTGATGGACTATATATTACTCTAAAATCTTCCAATGATATTATTTTTTAAATTATTGTTATATATCGTCCACCAAATAATGATTTTACATTTTTTTTAGTGAATTTTCTGATCTTGTTATTAATTCGAATATATATAATACTATATTTGTCGGTGATTTTAATTTCCATTATGGTTCTTTAATATCCCCTCATCTTGATTTAAAATCTTTAATTAATTCTTTATCGCTTAAACAACATGTCCTTTACAAAACCCATTACTTAGGAAATACGTTAGACTTAGTATTAACAAATTCTGATTCAGATATTATATGTGGTATACCAATTAAATCAAAATTATTATCTGATCATTTCACTATTACCTTCCGATTGAAATTATTTAATTAATTAATTATAGAAACATTAAATCATTGAATATTAATGATGTTTCTAATGAAATTATCAATTCACTTTCAAATTGTAATCTAAATCTTGATTACTTCAAGAGTTCTATTCTAAATTTATTAGATATCTATTCACCTATTAGGAGATTTTTAGTTACAATACATGATAATTGTTCATGGTTTAATAGTGAATTGCATAAAATAAAAAGACATTTACGAAAACTTGAAAAATTATATAAAATTAAATTTTCTAATGATACATATACTACATTTGTTAATTATAGGTATTTTTATAGATCATATATTCTAATTGCTAAAAAAAATTATTATTATAATACTTTTAGTTCCTTTGAAAATAATACTAGAAAGATTTATTCTTTTATAAACTCCTTAACTAAAACAGAGTCGGTTATATATCCTACTCTACCTAATTTAATATTATGTTATAATTTTTCTATTTTTTTCAGGATAAGGTTTCAAATATTATTTGTAAAATTAAGCTTAAACTATAATTATAACAAATATTGTGTCTTTTATTCATTTATGTTATGATATTTTACTTCGGTGTGGTGTATATTTTGACTCTTTTTCTTCTACTTATTTCTCTGAAGTGATAGATATTTTGTTGGCTTCTAAATCATGTTCTCCTATCTATCCATTGCCTCTATCTCTTTTTCATAAGCTTACTTTTATACTGACTCCATTTATTTTAAATATTATTAATATTTCTCTTGATTCTGTTATTGTACCTTCATCTTTAAAACATGCTAAAATAAAACCTATTCTAAAAAAATCAGGATTGGATATTGAGTGTTTATCTAATTATAGACCAATATCCCAATTACCTTTTATAAGTAAAATATTGGAAAGAATAGTTTCCAAGCAATTAATCAATTATCTAAATGCAAATTCATTATTTGAAACTAGACAGAGTGCATATATGCATATATATATATATATATATGTGAAATTTCATGGTCCTGAAACACTTCTTCTTTCTATTCTTGATGAAATTCTTAATAAGCTTGATAATAATTCTAATATACAGCTTAATTTATTTGATTTATCTGCGGCATTTGATACTATTGATCATTCTATTTTAATTAAACGTCTTGAAGATATTGATATTGTAGGTATTCCTCTATAGAGGGGATAGCTATAACTTGGGTTAAATCGTACCTATCTTAAAGAGCATTTTCGATAAAAATTTATAAACATTATTCATCTACTTGTAAAATGTATTATGGAGTGCATTATTATTGACATCCTACAATTCAAAGTTTACAATAGGAATCTAAGAAACGCGTCTACTCGATTATTACAAAAGAAGAATTACAAGTTATTGAGATATGGAAAACGTTCTTGCAGTGTAGCTGCAGCCGGCCTATGGAATGCGCTACCTGTAGGACTAAGAACTAGTGTCAATTATTCTTATTTTAAATCAAATTTATTGTTATTAATTCGCAAAAATTAATTTTATTATTTTCAACTGATTTATATTTTTTGTATATTTTGTTATTTTATATTTTTGTTTACACAATAGAGACGTCTAACGTTATTTTTGTGTATACATAAACATTCATTCATTCATTCATTCAAATATATATATATATACTCAAAAAAAATACATATGACACGACAAATTAACGACTAAATGTAGACCTGTTCACAATAGTAAACAATAACGTGGGACGTTGATCATTCTGACTACCCTGCCTTCGTGTCGTACTTAGTAGACTATATGCTCTAATGTAGGGTACATTATATTCTATAATGCTATATTTATCACGTAAATACGTTTATATGTAAATGCTATTTTGATATTATAATTTAAAAATACATTTTTATATATTGATAAATGAGAATTATTTTCGGTATAAATTCATAAAAGTAACTGAATCGAGGCTGATGGTTATAGTTATATATATATATATATGTGTGTTATAAAGTGAATTCTGAAGATATAGCGATTAATGTAATATACATTTATGTCGAATTGAATTAAATTCAATTCGGTCATTACGTAATATCGATATATCTGCATGAATAAATTGTTTTAGGCTTCACGCTCGGTTGATTGCATATCTATGTGTAGATTTCTATTTTGTAATTAAATGTTATTTAAAAATTGTTATTCGTTTTTTATTTTATATTTGTTATCGTTTATGTATATTTCGTGTCATTTGTTTCCTATAAAAGGAACGTCGCTCGGTGAGATTGATACACTTTTGGTTCTGCGTCTCACCGGGTTCGTACATATTGTCGTTATTATTATTATAACTATAGTTAATATATATATTATTATTATTGTTATTTATGTTGTTATACAGGTCTTTGTCTATAAAGTTATATACGAACGAACTTCACTTTGTTACATATATATATATCATATATATATATATATATATATATATATATATATATCATATTTATTTATATATGCATAACACATGTTAAGATACAAGATATAACAATATTTATATGTATATCATACATATTGGTGTATGCATGATATATTTATATAAGTAACGTAATATTATATAAATACACACATACACGCACACTAGGGGTGATGATAATTGTTATTATTAATTAATAATTTGTATTCAGTTGCTACATGGAGTTTTTAATAAATATTGTGATTACATTAGGTATCTAATTTAGTATTTTTGTTTTCGTACAATATTACGAAATCGCTCAATGTTTTTAAAAACGTACAAAATGGTATACATTATGAATTTTGAAAATAATTAATATCGAATGACCCATTATAGATAACCCAAAATGAGTATTAAGAGTGATGAATCATCACTGATGATACATAATGTTTCCATTACGGATATTATTGAAACTTCATATCCGTGTACCTATGGGTATATATATCTAATATATTATTATTTTTTAATTGTTATGTTTATTAGACACCCATAATGACTGTAATATATAATATATAATATTAAATATAATAATTTATTACTAATATTGTGTACAAAGATATGAAGAATTCTATAAAGTTAAAGTAAAATTGAATATTTCGATGCCACTTTCAAAATAATGTATTTTATTTCTATTTTGGATTATTTTTCGATTATTTTTACCTTATAATTTATTTCTATTTTCGATTATGTTTCATTTATTTTTACGGTAACTGTAAAATGTTTTAATTTCTTTAATTTTTTAATTTCGTATTATTCTTTGTTTATTTCTATAACGTATGTTATTTTGCAACTATTTATACTTTATACTTTCAATTATATATTTAGAGTCTAAATTTTAGACTATGTATTTTCTTATTATTCTATGATTTTTTTTACTAATTAATATTCTAATTATAGAAAATATTTGTATTTTATTAAATTAGCTTACTTTTGATCATATTTATTAAATTTTAGAAAAAAATATTATTGATAAAAATTCACAGATATGAAAAAAAAATCCTAGAATATGTTTTTTAAATTATCTAATCATATATTTCATATAAACTATATATACATATATATTACACACGTCCTCAAAATATAATACCTGCACCTTTATTATTTCTATGGAAAATACACATTTATGTAATTTAATGATCATTTTCATATATTTTCCAAAGCAAATTTTAAACCCATAGCGATTTTAAAATAAACATCCAAATTAAAAAAAATAAAAAGTATTATGATATAAATAGGTACCCGCTTATCAGTGCCAACAATATCCATCATGAACAACTATTCTATCACCACTCTTAACGCACGAACTTTATAGGTAGGCTATTATAAACTAATTATAAACAAATAATAAATATTTATTATTTATAGAAATACGGAAAAAATAAAAGTTATTTTTCTATAGTATTTTATAGTATTTACTATATTTTGTGTATATATATACAACTAATAAATATACAAAGGTCTACTTCTCTTAGTAATTAATGTTTTTTTATATAATTTAATTCACACTTCATAGTTTATTCACATTTTATAGTAAATACTATAAAATACTATAGAAAAATAACTGTTATTTTCTCGTATCTATAAATAGGAAATATTTATTATTTGTTTATAATTTGTTTTTTCCCGTTGAGACTAAAACTAATAGTGTATACGACAAGCTAGTTGAACATAAACAACTATATTGCACGTAAACTGTACGTTAATGTGTACGTCTGTACATTATGTATACATATAACATCGAACATTGTACGTAAATAAAATATGCTACTAAATAAATAATTGATTAATTACATTTTCGATTATTAATACATTTGTTTAAAAATACATGTTTTAATTTAATAACATTTAGTGTATACTTATTTATATACTAGACTTCCGATAAAACGACATACAACCTCGATAACTCGAGGGGTCGATTTATCGGGGGTATATTGGGCGTCATTCGTTGTGTATTTAATATATATTAGAAATATTAATATGTGTTTTAATGCTTATTTATAATTCTACAATATTTAAATTAATACTAGAATATAATTAATAATATTGGTTTATGATTAACAATAATATAATAGTTGTTATATATTGTACAATATAATCATAATAAATAAAATGGTATATATTTATTTTATTATTAAATACATATATACTTTTATTTAGATTAACTTACTATAGCAACACTATATTTACAATATAATACATACGGGTAATTCTATTATACTAATTTATATTATCCTAGATATAGGTAATAATATACCTATAATTAAAGTACTTTTTAAAATATAAATATATCACTTTCAAATATATACAATATCTTATCAATATGACTGTAACCTAGTTTCTAGAATATTCTACTCAGTGGTCAATGATATATATAACTGATTTATTAACCATTAATGTTTATAATTATATAAGTTATATAGCCTAGTATATAATGTAACCTAGTCGTATATTATATATATATATATATATATATATTTATATATATATATATATATATATATATATATATATCTTACTAACATTGTCAAATATCTTCATATCATTGGACATCACATTAATGATATGTCCTATGTCAGTATTGTCCCTACTCGTGTAGCTCAGCTTCAGTAACTAAAGTGTTACGTAATGCATGTATTATCGCTCATATCACACATTATTATTACGTATATATGTATATATATATATATATATATATATATATATATATATATATGTATATAAGAGAGTCAAGTATTGCCAGTGTTCGTATTCTTGGTACAAATATGATCTCTACGGCATTGGACCTAACGCACCCATATCCTCGAAGTTGATACACCATCTATCCTCATTATTTTCAATTATGTTGGCTATTCTGGATATAAATTTAATAATTTAATATCTCTGATTTTTTTATAAATATATTAATCTAATAGAAAACTAATTAATTAAATTTGTATTGATAATTTTGTTATTTTGTATATAACTTTTAATGTATTAAGTATCTTTTGTATATAAATCTTAACATTTTATTTTATTATATTTATTTTAATTTTTTTTAATTATACTTTTCTTTTCATAAATTTTCTTTAGGAAAGTGAAACGGGTAAATGACTAGATAAACATCGCGTTTATTCGTTTCCAATGGTCATGCCTAAATTCTGATATTGTTTTATGTGTTTGTATGTTTATGAGTGGATATTAAATACTGGGGATACTTTAACAGGTAGTATAATTGAGCTAATTAAAATCATATCTCTATATAAATAATTATAATAAAACATTACAAGTAATCCAATAAGGATCAGGGGTTATGTTATGAAATAACATTTTGAAAATATTAAAAAATATATATATTTGAAAACAATTAAAAGATATTTTAAAATTACGTTTACATCAATATATACATCAATTTATATATGAGGAAAAATAAAGTAAATATGATTAAATTATTTTAATATTATATAGATTATGCTTATATAGCATATTTAAAATGATATTAATAAATAAAAATAAAAATATTCTATATAAAATTATTGTTAAAACATTTTAAAAACATCAGAAAAAAGTAGACTTGAACCAACCAAAATTAGGAGAATTAAACCTTTATTTGTAACATTTTCTAGAAAAATTAATTTAAAGTATATTATATTAATGAATCAGTATTATAAAGTATATGTATATATTGTAACGTAAATATAGAGGGATGGACGATATATCCTCTACAACATTTTGTGGAAGCATTTCATATATATCATCCCTCAAAATAATATTGTTATTTGATTCAATGATTATTAAGCAGTCATAATGAGCACCAGTATGTATAGGTCTAGCTGTAGCACCTGTATGTGACGTAATAGTCATTCGCTGAATCAGTATTCATTATATTTTGTTATTGAATTATATAATTATGTATATACTTACAACTGATAAATATTAATTAATGTAATAATAACATTATACATAGCTTACAATTTATTATCTATTTACAAATAATTATTCACTCAAAATAATTATAAAAAGTTAGTAATTTCAAAATTAAATTTTTTGTAGAGGAATGATACATTTTTTAATTTTTTAATATTTCAATACAAATTTTCTAAAAAAATGTATGATATTTATTAATTATAATATACTATAGTATATGTTTATAAACATGCTAAATTCGTACAATTATATTTAATTGTATAATGTTTAATCTAGTATACGTGTTAGTAAAAGTAGCTAAAGTCTGCCCATTCTTCTCTACCAGATACGTAAACATCATTACGCCCGTATACACGCGAACAAACGCACGCAAACACTGTACGCCGTGCAGTGTAAACTCGCTGACCTTGGCATACATCATGGAACGCAGAGCTAGTCGTATTCGAATAGACATCATTATCAGCTTGTAGAAGATCTGATGTTCCACCAGTGTCACGCACAGAAGACAGACGCTAAGCGAACCGGATACAGCGTAGGCGGAAGTGACGTCTCCATCCCGGATGTTATCCAGCAAAGTCAATAGATAGCCGATTTGCATGGGAATTGTCATCTTCATCACCGACTAGTGTATCAGATTAAACACACACATATATATATATATATATGTGTGTGTGCATCTTATTTATTAACAAACTTCTTGTTAACAGTGTAACTTGTGTGTTATATAATATTACCTCAATATGAGATTATAACTATAATACAAATGATGATAAACAACATCAAAAATGATTATATATTATATATATAGTTAGTAAAATAGTTTATTATGCTACTTGTGTGATTAAATATATAAGAAAATATGGATACATATATATATATATATATAAATATATATATACAATATAAAAACGTAACATTGTAAACATAAAAACAAATAAACAATTGAAATAAAATGCCTATAAAAAAAGGAAAAAAAACTAATTAATGAATGTATATATATATATATATATGTGTGTATGTTTATATATGTATACATATTAATCATACCGCTAGAAGTCCCATGAAGAATATGTTGATGAAAGTTTTGTAATTAGTTTTAATGAGAGATTTTGTTAGTGAGGGGCTATCATTATTCGATTCTTTATCCCAACTCCTATCATTTAGTAATAATGTATAATTTTATAATAATACTAGATAATCGAATGATATATATTATTTTAATATTATTTATAAATATAAGTATACCAATGTAATAATATATTTTAATTAAAATAATGTCGATTGAAAATAATTAGTATTTATTATATTTTTATAAATTATTATAATAGTAATTAATAATTATTAATTACTAATTATATAAGTATTATAATTAATAAGTTTATAAATAAATAATAGTGTATTAAAGTAATATTAATTATAATAAACTTTTTCATCTCGATACGGAGTCTGCTAGACTTGTTTTCGTCTATCACATTGTATAGGTCTTCTATCTGTAAAGTTTTCTTGTATCCCTCTCTCAGTATATCGCTAACCCATCTATGTATTTATATACATTTATTGTTATAATGAATTATTATGTGGATATTATCATGTGGATATATATATATATATATATATAAATATTTATATATATATATATATATATATATATAAATATATATATATAATATATATATATGTGTGTGTAATTTATTTATTTAGATACTTTTTATAAATAAAATTTAACAATATTATACAATATAGAATTATTTCAAATAAGCAATAATATATCTATAGATTATTTAAAATATAAAATTGAAATTGAAATTTTATTAAATTATAAATTGAATTATTTATAGTATATAATAATTGTTTATATTATATATTAAGAAAAACATTAATAATATATTTATGATTCATATATACGTAACTCAATAGTTAATTTATTAACATTATTTTATAATATACTATAGTATAATAACATATATGTATAGCATATACTATAGTATAAATAAATATATTATTATTTTATGTATGATCTTATTAAATATATAAAAACTTAAGTTATTAATATTATATATATGCTCATATTATAACCATTTGGCAGAAAATACAAAATATAATCATTTGGTAGACATTTTTAAAAAGATAGTTATATGGCTTCACATGACTTCATATGAAGGTGAAAATTAACATATTAATTAATTATGACATAGTCTTTTAATATATTGAGTTATCTTTTCAAAATAATGAATAATAAAAAACATATCTACCTTATATATATATTATGTATAAGTTATGATTTTGCATACAAATTCGCTCTAATTTTCTGAAATATGTTCTATATTTAATGATAAATAAAAATTACGCTCATATACAATTATTTTAAAATATTGAAATAAATTAATTAACAATATATATTGATTGTGAATATACAATTTTAATTTTTATATAATATATATAATCCATAAGTGATAATATCGAAATGTATCAATACCCTATAAACATATATCAAATGTCACTGTATATTTCATTTAAATTACATGTCTACTAAATAGTTATATTTATGGACTCAATGGACTCAATACATAGTGTATTAATTAAATCATTATTTAAACTAATCTATTCTTTAGATTTTAATATTATTAATAAATAATATACAATATATATATACTATAAATATACTAGCTATATATATGAACTATAGTTAAATAGTATATATATATATATATATATATATATACTAGTATATATATATATACTATATAACTATAGTTCATATATATATATATATATATATATATATATTATTAATATACAATTATTATAAGTACAATTTATACCAAAATTGATAAATTATTGCCCTAACTATGGTGGACACGAAATAATCATGTTTACCAAATGGTTATATATACTATAGTATGCAAAAAATGTCTACCAAATCTTGTATAGTTATATATACATATATATATATATATATATATATATATATATATATATATATATATATATATATACATGTGTGTGTGTGTACACCAAAAAAGTATAAATAACGTATAGTTTTTTAAATAATATATCCTAAATAGCAATTCACAATATATTAATAATGTATTATATTAACCCAAAGACAAATTTCGAAAATACGTTACATTTAAGGTAAGGATTCACGTTAACGTGTCTTGTTCCTTGTTCCATTACTCTCTATATTATAGTAACGTACACGTTTACGTTACTAAGTTATTGCTACGGTGTGTGTGCGTCTCTATCACGCCCACTACTACATTATACTTATATAATCACATATCATTTGGATAACTTTAATTTATATAACTTTTGGAGGTAGCCGGTGTATATAAATATATATATATATATATATATATATATATATATATTATAAGTCGGCCAATGTTTACTGCTTATATATACGGAATAAATTTATGTTTATTAAGTATTTATTTATATAGGGCCGGTGTCTCGCAATTCGTCCCCATTATCAAAATCGTCCCTGATGGTCACGTGATAACAAAATCGATGATATTTCACTAAATACACATACGAATAGCTTCAAATTTAAACCACTTATAACTAATATGTATATACACAAATTTCGTAAAAAAATAATTTCTAATTATTCATTAGAAGAAGGTAATACACAATTATTTAAAGTAGAACGGAGATGCATTTGATAATTATTGGTATTAATACCAGATTAAACGATAATAAATTAATATTTTAAAATTTTGATTCGACAGAAGTTATTATTTAGTACAGGTGATGTATTACTATTAAATACAGAATTGAACTGTAAGGATAAACATTCCTGAATATCAGTATAATTGGTTATAATTGAACCAATTGAGTTTGATCTGAGAACAGACAAAGGTTTATTCGACTTAAGTTTGGAATTGATATATTTAATAAAAGAAGATTTATCAGTTTAAATTGCAAACTCAGCCATTTTACATACTAAGGATTCTTCTAACAGACCAAAAATAACACAAGAATTATTAGACCTATCAGAAATGGCAAAATGTTTAGTTATTGATTTTGCAAGATCTTTACTATTAAGTGCTTTAGCGTATGATTTCACAGATGATAAACTAGTTATATCAGTTTTTAATTATTGGATTAGCTTATATATATCAATTATTAATTTCAAAAAAGAACTATGCAGAAGAACATTAATATACATTGGACCAATTACATGGAATAAGCTTGATAATATTTTAAAAAATATTTCAAATTATAAATTATTCAGGAAACGTATGTATACAAATTTGTTATCTTCTTACTCAGTATACTTATAATCTAAATCTCATTTTTCTAATTTTATATCTTTTATCATGTCTTTTATCTAATATTGTATTATATACTAAGATCCACATTTTATTCTTATTTTAATTTATTGACGTTTATGTAAAAATTAAAAAAAAATTAATACTTTTTACTTTACAATATTTTATTTCCCCGACATTAATAATATTATTTTACTGAATTTTTGCATTTTATATTTGAATTTACTTTCATGTTTTCTTTCTTTTTAATTGACGTTTATATAAAAATAATAAAATTAAAAAAAACTGTTAGGTATTTCTTTTTTCTTTAGTATTTTCTTTAGTATTTTTTATTTCCCTCTGACTAATAATATTATTTGACTTTATTTTTAATTACATAAACATTTTGTATTGAATCTTTTTTCTTGTATACTTGATTATACTTCTTTGTTTTATTTCTCTTTATTGACACTTATATAAAAATTAGTAATTAAACTAACATTTCAGTTTGAACAAATATTTTACATTCTTTACATTATTATAAAGTATTACAAAAAAATTCCTAAAACTTATTTACTGAAAAAAAAAAAAAAAAAAAAAAAAAAAAAAATGTTACATATAGTTCTTACCATCTTTCTAGATATTCTTTTTGTTATGTTTTATTCAGTTTTATTCAGTTTTACTTCATTTTTTTCTTCTTTTATACTAATACATCTATATTTTTGTTTAGTGTATTATTTTATAGTACTTATTATTTATTTTAGTTATTTATTTATAAATAATTAAATGATGATTACATAATTTTATGGCAAGTTCAAACAATTTATATTATTTTTCTATTTTATTCATTGTATTGTATCTATGTAAACAGGAAGTCATCTAATATTTTATAATATTTTATTTATTTAGTTTTTTTTTGAACTTGCTTTAAAATTAAGGGTAATTGTCTCGATAAGCTTTAGCTTCTACAAAAACCCTGGTGCAAACCTAAATCTGATAATAATAATCTGATAATAATATATATATATATATATATATATATATATATCCTTCTTTTATACCTACTACTTTAACTACACCGATTAAAGAGAACACTTATACGCCATTATTTGTCTCAATAGTAATATTTATTCTATTTGTTTATCATTATTTTGTTTGGTGTTCGTCGAAACATGTATTTGTTTATTAAGTGCTTAACTTGGTTATACTTACTATTATCTTATACTTGATATACGTGGAGTATAGGGGTCTAACAATAACATATATATATGCATGTTTCTAAGTAATTAAAAAAGTAATTTCTTAGAAATCTCAAATTTATTCGAGTAGACGCCTGCATTCCCTATCTTTTACATGTAACATAACGACGGCCCTATATATGTATAATACTTAATAAACATAAACAGATCCCGTATATAAGCTGTAGAAATTAGCCGACTTATTATATATATATATATATATATATATATCGTATATGTATACACATCGGCAATATCCAATGGTTTTTTGTAGAGTATATAGTAGGTTATCTCGTGATCTAATATTATATAAGTATAATGTAGTAGTGGGCGTGATAGAGACGCACACACACCGTAGCAATAACTTAGTAACGTAAACGTGTACGTTACTATAATATAGAGAGTAATGGAACAAGGAACAAGACACGTTAACGTGAATCCGTACCTTAAATGTAACGCGCTTTCGAAAGTTGTCTTTGGGTTATTATAATACATTCTTAATATTTTGTGAATTGCTATTCAGGATCTATTATTTAAAAACTATACGTTATTTATACTGTTTTGATTACAAAAATATATTGATTGGATTTGGTGGACATTTTTTGCATAATATTAACCATTTAGTAGACATGATTATTTGCACTTTCGTGTCCACCAAATAACTATACCAATAATGTATCACTTTTGGTATACATTTTCCTTATAATAATTATATATTATTAATATATATATAAACTATATATGTATATTATTTATTAATAATATTAAAATCTAAAGAATAGATGAGTTTAAATAATGATTGAATTAATACTCTATATAATAATACTAATAATAATAGAAAGGTTTATTGACTCGAGTACAAGTTACACAAGTAATAATAAATTTAAAAAGAAGAAATTATAATGATAACATATATGAATGTAGTCGACATTTAAAAGTAATAAAATATGATTGGGTCCGTAATTCATCGGGAAGACTATTCCAGTACTTCGGAGCAGCAACAGTGAAAGCAGAATCTTTATATATATAGATGAGACAAGCGGTACAGAGAGATTCATCAGCTCACATTTGCGACTCGGACGAGTAGTTGCACGAATTTTGAGTCATATATAGCCTCCCATATATATATATAGCCATGTGAGTAATGCAAAGAAAACGAAACTTTCATAAATCTCGTAATGTAAACCACCCGAGAGTCGCCATTATGGAATGTATAGATATGGTTATATCATTACGTTTTAGCTTAAATAATATGCGAACAGCTCTACGATGTTTCTTGTATTGAATCGAATTTTGTCATCAATTTTTGCGGAATGTTAATGAAAAGCGAATTACAATATCTAAGTCGATTAAATACTAATGAATGTAATAATGATTTAGTTAAATTAAATGTTAGCTTAGAATGAGCCTTGCCTATATTATAAAGGAAATAATTAGAAGTGCGGACAGTGTTTGATATATGTACTGAGTAATCTAATACATTATTTATAGTAAAACCTAGAGTAGTGATGGTGTTTGAGATAGGAAGTGAGATAAGGAATATACGAGTGAGAGTAATTGAAGAAAGAGATCTAGAAAGTAGAATGCTATCAGTTTTAGTTATATTTAATGAAAGTGAATTACATGAAAACCTAGAGATTAAATCATTAATACAGTTAGCAATTGAAAGTTGAATTATGTCAATGTCAGAACCAGGTGGAAAAAAAGTATAAATTTGTAAGTCATCAGTAAAAATAACGAATATATGGGTATTTAAAAAAAATTAAATTAGTGGTAAGAATATACAAAATAAAAAGAATCGGACCCAGTACTGATCCTTGAGAAACGCCATGAGTGTGATCATATGGAGCCGACAAAGATGACTTGATCTTTACCGAATATATTCCATTAGATACAAATGACATCAACCAGTTGTGAACCTGTCCATGAATACCTATTTCATGTAGACGGTAAGAAAGAATCCTATGATTTAACGTATCAAATGTAGACAGATCAAGAAGAACCAAATAACAAGAAGCCTTATTATTCATAGATAGTATAATATCGTTAAATACAATGTTTAGATTCTGTACTACGATTGGGAAGGTATGCACTCTGAAAGCAATCCACAATAGAGTTCGATATGATATAATCAATAAGCTGACGCGCAACTATGCGTTGCATAGTCTTAGAAATTGATGATAATTGCGAAACAGGACAATAGTTGGATAGTATGGAAGAATCAAGATTATGTTTCTTTAATATCGGAGTGATGTATGCATACTTCATCGATTGTAGTACAATGGATGAAGATAATGATACACGAATTATACCAGTAATTATATCAATTAGATAGGGAGATAATATACGAAGTAAATTAAAAGAAATATGGTCAAGTGGGGAATAGGATTTCAAACAAGACATGAGAGAAAGGACAACAGAAGAAGTGGGTATATTAAAATAAGACCAGTGAGTATCAGAGAAAGAGAGTGGACTTTCAAAATAAATAGAATCTACTACAGGAAGATCTTCTATTATTTTTAAAACTTTATTTTGATAAAAGTCAGCAAATAAATAACACAGATTATCATCAGAACCATCTGGTAGTTTTTTATTCCGATTTTTACCAATTAGAGAAAGCTAATTTAAAAGCTTCTTTGGAAGAAGTGCCATAATTATTAAGTTTATCAGTATAGAAGGAAGATTTTGCTGCTGATAATTTTTTCTTGTATAAAGATCTTATATTTTTGAAAGATTCAAGATGGGTAAAACATTTGCTTCGTTTGAATTTCAACTGTTGGTAGCGAAATCTTCTCCTTAGAAGAACAAGGTCAATGTTAAACCGAGAAGAGTGATCACCATATTTCTTGGTAATAATTATTAAAGGTGAATGTACATCAAGGGAATATCGTAATGTGTAATTAAAATTATCATAAGATATGTAATTCGCTAAAGATGTATTATGAATAGATATATAAGCATATACAGAATTGATGAACAATTGTAGATTAATTTTTGAAATATTTCTGTAGTTTTTTACATTGTAACTAACTATAAAAGGAGAGACAAGTATATCAAAAGAAATCACATAATGGTCAGAAATCAGATTACCTTGACTGGGTTTTGATATAATAGCTGAAGCAGGGGGAATACTTATCAAGTCAATAGTATTACCACTAGTATGTGTTGGAAAATTAATGAGTTGGTTGTAAGAATATTTAAAGATAAGCTACTTAAATGATTCGGAGCATAACGAATGTGTATTCACGTCAACATTAAAATCACCAAGAATTATCAAATTATCTGTCGAGATTGATTCAAAAAGGGATTCAAGTTCAGATAAAAAGTTGTTAAATAATGATGATGGTGGACGATAAATAAGAATAAATTGAATAATAATTGAATTAGATAACAAGAAACGACAACTGATTATTTCGCAAGAGATAGTACTTGAAATGGATGATGATAGTAGCTTAAATTCAGAATAATAAATAAGAGCTAAACCTCCTCCACGGGATGGCGATAGTCTGTTCGCTTGAATAATATCGAAATAAGGTGGAGTCAATTGTGAAGGAATAGAAGAGTCATTATTTGTCAGCCATGTCTCCGTAATAGCAACTATGGAACTTTTAGAATCAATAATATTATTGATAATATTATTAATATTAATTGATGTATAATATCAGCCTTATATCGTGCATTGGACATAGAACAAGATATATTATGTTTAGGAAGTCGAGAAGGTATATTATGATTACGTTCATCTAGTCGGTCTGATGAAAAATAGCCATTTGAGGATTCGGTGTCATTAGCACTATTAGAATTATTTGATAAAATAAATTTGTCAAATGAAGTATTCCATTCCTCAAATTGAATAGTAGAAGGTACAAATTAATTACAAATCCAATTAATGTTATCAATACAATCTAATTTAATCAATGGACGCAATTCATAGTTTTTTGTCTTATAATTGAAAACTGATTTAGGTAATAACCTATAATCTGTTATTAGTTTCGATCTTAATGCATGATAATAATAATCGCTCTCTTTTAAAAATGTCTTTATCTAAATAATCACGAATGAAAATATATTTATAGTCGGTACCTATTAATTTAGATCTATATAATCTAGTACAAGATAAAAAAATCAAATTTTGAAAAGGAATTAATAAAGTAAAATAAGCATTATTGTTACGAAAATATATATTTGTAATTGAAGAAAAACTAATATTAAGTAGGTAAATGGTAAATAATGATTTAATATATTCAGTATTTCAATTTTTAATATCTATATGTTCAAAAGTATACTTTTATAATTATATACTAATTATAATTGAAAGTTTATAATCTAATTGCGTAGAATTTGAATGATTGCCTGATTTATTAATGTTATCAGAAGTAGTGTTAAGCTTAGGCTTAATAGAATTTATTAATGCATCAGCGAAAATTTTCTTATAATTATTAGTAATTGTATAAGTATTATCAACTATATTTTTAATTTCATCTAGTTTTGCAGTGATATCACTTAGGGTGTTAGATGTCAATTGTTATATAGGAGTAGGTATATTCGTAGTGAAGTTAAGCTTGCATGAATTGCATAAATACATGATATTTTCAGAATTGAGAATAGATAATGCATAAGCTGGAAGCTTATTACTATTACTCCATGGATTTTTAATAATACCAGATTCATGCATGCATTTGAAGTGTAGAAAAGAATCACACTTGATACATGTAATGTAATAAGAAATATAATCAGTGCTGCACTTATGACAATCACTGCTCATGATGATAATATACTATACATAGTATGTATTACATACTATATTAGTATAATGAAAACAGGAATACAACCACTTAACTATTATTCGTGGTACCTATAAGTTTGTATTGCAAACTATATCAAAAGATAAATATAATTAAATACAAATATACATATCAATGCATATCAATATACATTAATGTACACTAATACATATATACATTAATATAAGAATTTATATGTATTATATTCAAATAAATAATTATTAGAATTAAAACTAATATATATTATACAATAATGAAATTAAACAACAAATAGAAAATAAAATAAAATATTATGAAATAAAATAAATATGCCGTATGAATAGTATGAATAATATGTAATATTAATAGAATGAAATAAACAAATAATTTAATATAATTAAAAATCAATATTTGATTTTAAAATTAAAAGTAGGTCAATTTGTATATAATATTTACACTACAAATTACATATACAATATATATATATATAAATATATATATAAATTGATGATTTATTTAACTAATATCTAATAATGAATATAAAATATAATTTTATAAATAAATTAACGCATATATACACAAATATATATATATTTAATAAATATAATAAAATTAAGTAGAATAAATATACTCAAAATAAATATATATATAAAAAAAAAAAACAAATATGTATGAAAGTGACTTAGCTGATAAGAAAAACACGTCTGCACAATATGAAGAATTAATGAGAAGTGATATATATTGGATCCATACATATTACTATTTAGTAGACACAAAGATCGTCCGAAGGACTTCGTAGTATCTTTGGTAGACATACCATTTAAATGAAATATACCGTATCATTGGATATATGTTTATAGGGTATTGATACATTTCGATATTATCACTTATGGATCATATATATTATATTACAAATAAAATTGTATATTAATATTGAATTCACAATATATATTTTTAATTAATTTATTTATTTATTTAATATGCGCGTAATTGTTGTTTATCATTAAATATAGAACATATTTCAGACAATAGTAAAATAGAGAGATTTTTATGTAAAATATCCATAAAAAATATATCTCAATATTGTATACATAATATATAGGGTAGATATATTTTTTATTATTCAATATTTTGAAAAGATAATTCAATATATTATAATAATATGTCATACTTAATTAATATGTTATTCTTCACCTTCATATGAAGCCATATGGTGGTCTTTTAAAAAATGTCTACCAAAAGATCATATTTTGTATTTTCTACCAAATTGTTATAATATGACCATATATATAATATATTAATAACTTAAGTTATTAATAATATTTAATAATATCATACATACAATACTAATATATGTATTTATAGTATGTTATTATACTATAGTATATTATAAAATAATATTACTAAATTAAATATTGAGTTACATATATATGAACCATAAATATATTATTTATGTTTTTCTTAATATATGATATAAACAATTATTATATACTATAAATACAATTTCAATTTCAATTTTATTTTTTAAATAATCTATAGATATATTATTGCTTATTTGAAATAATTCTATATTGTATAATATTGTTAATTTTTATTTATCAAAAATATTTAAATAATTAAATTACAGATATATATATATATATATATATATATATATATATATCCACATAATAAATAATGCATTATAACAATAAATGTATATAAATACATAGATGGGTGAGCGATATACTGAGAGAGGGATACAGGAAAACCTTACAGATAGAAGACCTATACAATGTGATAGACGAAAACAAGTCTAGCAGACTCCGTATCGAGATGAAAAAGTTTATTTATTATGATTGCTATTACTCTAATACTTTATGCTTTGTTTATAAACTAATTAATTATAATACTTATATAATTAGTAATTAATAATTATTAATTTCTATTATAATAATTTATAAAAATATAATAAATACTTATTATTTGTAATCAAATTATTTTAATTAAAATATATTATTACATTGGTATAGTTATATGTAAATAATATAAAAATAATATGTACTATTCGATTATCTATTATTATTATAAAATGTATACAATATTACTAAATGATAGGAATTGGGATAAAGAATCGTATAATGATAGCCCCTCACTAACAAAAGCTCTCATTAAAACTAATTACAAAACTTTCAACAACATATTCTTCATGGGACTTCTATCGGTATGATTAAAATGTATACATATATAAACACATATATATATATATATATACACTCATTCATTAATTTTTTTTACTTTTTTATCGGCATTGTATTTCAATTGTTTATTTGTTTTTATGTTTATAATTTTACGTTTTTATATTGTATACATATATTTATATATATATATATATTTATATATATATGTGTGTATCCATATTTTAATATATATTTAACCATGCAAGTAGCATAATAAATTATTTTACTAACTATATATATAATATATAATCATTTTTGATTTTGTTTATCATTATTTGTATTATTGTTATAACCTCATATTGAGGTATAATTATATAACACACAAGTTACATTGTTAACAAGAAGTTTGTTAATAAATAAGATGTACACACACACACACATATATATATATATATATATATATATATATATATATATATATGTGTGTGTGTTTAATCTGATACTCTAGTCGGTGATGAAGATGACGATTCCCATGCAAATCGGCTATCTATTGACTTTGCTGGATAACATCCGGGATGGAGACGTCACTTCCGCCTACGCTGTATCCGGTTCGCTTAGCGTCTGTCTTCTGTGCGTCTCAGTGGTGGAACATCAGATCTTCTACAAGCTTCAGATGATGGCTATTCGAATACGACTAGCTCTGTGTTCCATGATGTATGCCAAGGTCAGCGAGTGTCAATCTACACTGTAATAAGTAAATGGTTTTCTGCAGTAAAATAAATGGTATTTAAGGTGTGCTTATAATAGAACCATTTTGATGGTTTTCTGCAGTGAAATTTTTAGAATACCATATTAAGGGTTTTCTATTATCGGATTTAAGAATACCATTTAGATGATTTTCCACAGTAGAAATTAAGAATACCATTTAGATGGTTTTCCACAGTAGAAATTAAGAATACCATTTAGAGGGTTTTCCACAGTAGAAATTAAGAATACCATTTAGATGGTTTTCTGCAGTAGAAATTAAGAATACCATTTAGAGGGTTTTCCATAGTAGAAATTAAGAATACCATTTAGAGGGTTTTCCACAGTAGAAATTAAGAATACCATTTAGATGGTTTTCTGCAGTAGAAATTAAGAATACCATTTAGAGGGTTTTCCACAGTAGAAATTAAGAATACCATTTATATGGTTTTCTGCAGTAGAAATTAAGAATACCATTTATATGGTTTTCTGCAGTAGAAATTTAGAATACCATATTGAGGGTTTTCCACAGTAGAAATTAATAATACCATTTATATGGTTTTCTGCAGTAGAAATTAAGAATACCATTTAGAGGGTTTTCCACAGTAGAAATTAAGAATACCATTTAGAGGGTTTTCCACAGTAGAAATTAAGAATACCATTTATATGGTTTTCTGCAGTAGAAATTAAGAATACCATCTAGTGGATTTTATACAGTAAAAATTAAGAATATCACAATATTCAACTTACATCAATAACTTAATTTGTTGATATAAGTTGAACATAATTTTATATGTAAAATAAATATTAGTATATTAGCGTAGTATTGTAGCAAAATATTAACTTATATATTATATAATTTCATTTAAGTTAGATTTAAAACTTAAATTCAATAAAAAAATAATTTTAATATTGAATAAAATATTTAATCAATATGCAATTGCGATATATTCAATATTGGGCAATTAGTTCAACATGATTTCCATTTATATTATCAATATAATTATGATTACAATTGTAGTTCATGAGTCACCTGAATTGTATTATGATAATGTAGCAAAATACAGAGGATTACATACACTATTTTAGTTTTTAATATAATATTTTATTTATTAAAAACAGTATATTTACTTAAATATTAATTTAAAATAATAATTATTAATTGATTTGCATACATAAAAAATAAATCAATATTTCAAAATAATTAAAAGATATAATATTTTATTTTTTCTATAATAAAAGAATTATATAAACTTAATAATAATAATTAAGTCGTGTAAAATGCCATATGATTTGAAGATGGTTTTCCATAGTAGAATTAAGAATACCTTTTAGAGGGTTTTCCACAGTAGAAATTAAGAATACCATTTATATGGTTTTCTGCAGTAGAAATTAAGAATACATTTTGATGGTTTTCTGCAGTAGAAATTAAGAATACCATTTAGAGGGTTTTCCACAGTAGAAATTAAGAATACCATTTATATGGTTTTCTGGGGTAGAAATTAAGAATACCATTAAGAGGGTTTTCTACAGTAGAAATTAAGAATACCATTTATATGGTTTTCTGCAGTAGAAATTAAGAATACCATTTAGAGGGTTTTCCACAGTAGAAATTAAGAATACCATTTATATGGTTTTCTGCAGTAGAAATTAAGAATACCATTTATATGGTTTTCTGCAGTAGAAATTAAGAATACCATTTAGAGGGTTTTCTACAGTAGAAATTAAGAATACCATTTATATGGTTTCCTGCAGTAAAAATTTAGAATACCATGTTGAAGGTTTTCCACAGTAGATATGTAGAATACCATTTAGATGGTTTTCCACAGTAGAAATTAGAATACCATTTATATGGTTTTCCACCATAGAAATTTAGAATACCATTTAGAGGGTTTTATACAGTCGGTTTCACAGAATACCATTTAGAGGGTTTTAAATAAATATTTTTTTTAAATACCATTTAGATGGTTTTCTGCAGTAAACAGCAGTCTAGAAAACCATTATTTTTAACAGTGTACTGAGTACAGTGTATGCGTTCGTTTGTTCGCGTGTATGCGGGCGTAATGATGTTTACGTATCTGCAGATACCATGGTAGAGGAGAATGGGCAGACTTTAGCTACTTTTACTAACACGTATACTAGATTAAACATTATACAATTAAATATTATTGTACGAATTTAGCATGATTATAAACATATACTATAGTATATTATAATTAATAAATATCATACATTTTTTCTTCTAAATGTTGTTAGAAAATTTGTATTGAACAATTAAATAATTAAAAATGTTATCATTCCTCTCCAACAAAATGTGGAGACCTTATAAATGTCCTACAAATCATATAATATCATCCAATTTATAAATTAAACAATACGTATTCAATATTTATTATTTAGTAATTGAAATATAGTTTTCAACTTAATCCGATAAATTAATACCAAAATGTACAATAATTCATTGCCTTTTATTTGATTACAATTATATAATAACAATGTTAAACTTATAACTTAATCCTTAACCCTTAATAAACATTAATTTGTTTAGTAAGGGTAGATTGTAGAGAGAACTAGAAATTGTAATTTTACTAATTACTGAAATTACTAACTTTTTATAATTATTTTGAGTGAATAATTATTTGTATAGATGTATTACATTGTAATTACAATATAGCTTAAGCTATATTTAATTTTATTATTACATTAATATTCATCAGTTAGTTATAAGTATATATACTTAATTATATAATTCAATAACAAAATATAATGAATACTGATTCAGCGATTGACTATTACGTCACATACAGGTGCTACAGCTATAATAATAATGTGATATGAGCGATAATACATGCATTACGTAACACTTTAGTTACTGAAGCTGAGCTACACGAGTAGGGACAATACTGACATAGGACATATCGTTAATGTGATGTCCAATGATATGAAGATATTTGAAAAGGTTAATATTCTATATATATATAATTCGTATTTATATATAATTCATAAAATATAAAAGAATCATTACTCAATATGTATACCCATTTTTAATGTGGTTAGTGAATTTGCTATTAATATAAAAATAGATTATTCTAAATGTAGTGTATTATAATATTTCATATAATTTATGTTTGTTATTTGAATTATATGTTTATATAAAATAACAAACACATAGAGGAATATATCAAAGGGGAAAGAATATATATATTCGCCTTATTTAAAAAATATATTTTTATAATATTAATTATAATGAATTTAACCTACCAATTATGCATATTCTCTATTGTTTTAATACTTACGTAATAATAGTAGACTATTTATTAATAATAAGTTTAATCACAATTTCATAAAAGTTCATCGGATATATCGGATATATGTCATTTAATAATAATTCGTGTAATTATACATATAACTCCTTGAGTACATTATATTAAAATTGTTTTATTAATAACTTATATATTTCCTATCATATTGTAGTAACGGGCATCCACCAACACAATTAAGCTACTTCCTATTTTGAGTAGATGGTAGCTCTAGAATGAACATATATATATAATATACGACTAGGTTACATTATATATTAAGTTATTTAACTTATATAATGATTAATAAATCATTTCTATATAGCATTGACCACTGTGTAGAACATTTAGAAACTCGGTTACAATAATATTTAATATATATTGTATATATAGGAAAGTGAATTATTCATATTTTAAAAAGTACTTTAATTATATATCTAGGATAATATAAATTAGTATAATAGTATTACCCATATGTATTATATTGTAAATATATTGTTGCTATGGTAAGTTAATATAAATAAAAGTATATATTTATTTAATAATAAAATAAATATATACCATTTATGTATTATGATTATATTTTACAATAGTTAATAACTATTATATTATTGTTAATGATACACCAAGATTATTAATTATATTCTAGTATTAATTTAAATATTGTAGTAAAACAATTGTTAATATTTCTAATATATATATATATATTAAAATATACAACGAATGACGCCCGATATATATATATATATATATCTATGTTTACACCCGATACATCGACCATCTCGAGTTATCGTAGGTATATGTCGAGTTATCGGAAATATACTATATAAATACATAATTATACACCAAATGTTATTAAATTAAACAATTTATTTGTTTAAATAAATGTATTAATAATTGAAAATGTAATTAATCAATTATTTATTAGGTAGCACATTTTGTTTAGGTGCAATGTACGTAGTACATATAACGTTATACGTATAACTTAACGTACAGTTTACGTGAAATGTAGTTGTTTATGTTCTACTATATGATATCATATCATATACACTATTAGTTTTAGTCTCAGCGGGAAAAACGAATTATAAACAAATAATTCATATTTCATTTATATATATACGTGAAAATAAATGTTATTTTTCTATAGTATTTTATAGGGAAAGTATTTTTATTGGGGAAAGTAACCGAATACGGACATTGCCCGAATACGGACACTCTCGGTATCTCAGAAACCATAAATCCTACAAAAAAATGTTTAATGAATAAAATATTCATAATTATATAAATAGTCTAAAAAAGTATTTTTTATTTTATATCCAATAAACTGATTTTTTTATTACGTTTTTTAAATTAATGAAAAAAAATGTCAACTAAAACCTTCTCAAGAATATACAAATGTATCGATATAAAATATAACACTATATTATTAAAAAATAAAGTATTCTACAATTATATTTATCATTTCTATATTTGTTATTAAATATTCATTAAGTTATAAGCATATATCTAGAGGTCATATAAGTTCCTAATACGCATACTATAGATGTCTTAATACGACACTCTATAACCAATCAGCACGCAGCGTATGACTATTCTGATTTTCATAAAAATCGCGTGAGTTATAATATTAATACCACCAATAAATCTAAATCTAAAATTTGTATTATTTACATATTTAAATTGTATTATTAATTAAAAATAATAAAAATAAATAAATTATTAACTAATTAAATTAGAATAAATTGTTCATAAAATTAATTATAAATAATGTAATTGTAATTTGTCTGATTGATTCATCAATAATATATAGTGTAGTATAATCTATTATATATATAGGGTGTCCGTATTATAACACAGGGTGTCCGTATTCGGATAAGGACACCCCCGTTATTTACGGAATTAAATTTATAAATCACAATAATATCTATAATCATATAATATTAATATGTTGTAATATTGAATAAAAATAATTAGTCATAAAATATTAAGACCAGTTATTGTTAAAGTGTCCGTATTAGGTTACTTTCCCCTACATACATTTAGTTGTTTAAATGTGTCGTGCCATATGTATTTGTTTTGAGTATATATATATATATATATATATATATATATATTATGTGTGTATATATATATATATCATATATTTATTAATATATAATACATAGCTTTTTATAGAATAGAATAGTCATTTAATGAGTGAAGTATTTTTATTATTTTATTATTATATTATTGTAATTTTGTATTGTTTATCGAGTTAAGGTACAGTAAATATAGGTTTATCAGATGCAATATTTGATGATGATTTCTTTAGTGACTAACATATTAATAATCATTTATTATTTTTTTTATTTATATGATTTTAAAATATTAATTTAGAATCTAAATAAACTCCTACAAATATTTAAGTATTTACTATATCTATATTTAATTATTATTAATACAATAATTATATGATTTAGTCATCGGATGTTAAAATATAAAAGTGTTTTTGTTTTTAATATGTTTACTATTAATTTATTTTTAATATGTTAATAAGATAATAACTATATATATATAATCCATCTCACACACATTTCTTAGTATTATCTGTATCTTATTATATTATTTTTAAACTATAAGTGATGATGTTACCAATTTTCTACAGTTATTGATATCGCTTCCGTTCGTAGTTATATCACCGTTGATATTATGTACATCGTACGCAATTCTTCATTACAACTATGGCTGGTCGTCTGCTTTTGGATACGGATCTCTGGTTATCATAATCCTATTCAGTCTTTGCTTAGTCAACGATTCAAACGATTCAGGTAAGCCAATCATTACGTGCGTAACTAGTCACGTGTATTACGTAACTTCGACGATGTAAACAGGAAACGACTAGCCGAATGCACAGACAAGAGGATTAATCTAATGAGTGAAATTATCGCCGGAATAAGAGTCATTAAATTATTCTGCTGGGAAAATGTCTACTGCGATCTTATATATAAACTAAGAAAGTTAAATATCGATATAAATATATATATATATATATATATTTATATATTTTTTATAAATTAGTATTAAATTGAATTGAATTTACAGTTGTTAGAACATAATATAATCAATATATTTGCACATACACATTTTTATTTTAACTATGTTCGGTTGATTAGGCCTATCCATGAAATGTTGATATGTTTGTATATAAATGTTTTCATTAGTTAATTACTATCATTCGTATTTTTTAAATTATTTTTCTATAAAAGGTACGACGCTCGGTAATATTTGTACATTCGATTCTGGATCTGTCGGTGTTGGTACATATTGTTACTGTCATTATTGTATATGCAACAATCAACTGTATTACAGTTATTTTGCGAACAGGCGATATTCCATCCTAACATGTTCGTAGCGCTAATTGTAACACATTGTAATATTCGTACACTTTTATTAAACACCTTGCGAAGAAAATATCAATAATAAAGACAATATGTACAAACTCGATGAGACGCAAAATGGAATGAATCGATCCTACCAATCGGCTTTTTTTTATAAAAAAAATAATTAACAAAACAAGAATAACAGGAATGTACAGACTAAAAAAAATTAAATATAAAAATATAATTATAAAAATTGCTAGGCCTATACAATCAACGGAGTATGAATGCAAAAATATTGATTAAGTATGTAATAATGAGCATATGTAAATGAATATTAAATTAAAATATATACCCGGTTATTTATCTACATATATATATATATATTATGTTAATATTTTATTTCTTATCAGTTGACATTTTTATAATGTTGTAATATTTAATTATAATATATAATTTAATTTCGTAACAAATGTACTATAATAATATGATAATATAAACTATTATAATATATAAATATGTATATATATATATATATATATATATATATATATTAATATATATGTATATATTGAAAATCGTAAAAAATTAAAACATTTAAAAATAAAACTCAAATAGAATGGAATACAATCAATTACTCAAGAAAACGATATATAAAGCAATCATGATATCAACTCCGACGTTTTTAACGATTAAATTCGCTTGTTTCGTACACATCGTGTCATTCTTGCTATTAGGTGGTACCCTATAGTCCAGTACACTGTTCACGATCATCATGATGTACAATATGATACGAATTGACGTTACCATTGTGTTTCCTTGGGCCATGGTGGCTCTGAATGAAATCAACGTATCGATAAAGAGAATTCAGGTAACAAAATTAAAATTGCTCACGTGAACTACATTTTTAGGGCGACATGTTTTTAAATATATTTGTGTATACATATTTTAAATTTTTTAATCGTTGAATAACAATTTTCCTGTCAAAATTTAAATGTTTCCGTTAATTAAAGTGTATCCGTTTTATTAATTATGATATATTATTTATCATTTATATTTAATGCATGAAATTATGTATAGATTTAATATTTTATATGACGTATACGTACATATATATATGCTTTTATAAAAAGTGGCTCAAGTTTCTCCCACTCGTCCCTATATAGGGGACGTGAGGAAGATTTTGTCTATCTGATTTTGCACCCAATATAGTAGCCAGTACTCTGTAAATAATGATTCTTAGTATTTGAATTATTATAGTTATTATAGTTTAATTATCTATAGTTTTACCAACATCAAACAGATACCAATTCAATATATAAAATACTTAGTTAACCATAATATAGAAAAACTATGATATCAATATAATACATGAACTTTAGCAGGTATAATATATTAATAGGTATATATATAATATATAGATATAATATAAATATCAATGTGCATAATTCGAATTATTTTTAACATTCTATGATCATATGTGTATGTGCATATTATGCGCATATTATGTTCATATGTGTATGTTGTTGTTTACTAGGATACCAAGTGACTACTACGTGAATACCACGTGACTATTACGTGAATGCCACGTGACTACTACGTGAATACCACGTGAATATTACGCTAACGTTATAGTATTCACTAACACCTATTGGGTTTACATTCTAATAAAAATGTATATTTAATTGAATTCAATTTCAAAGGAATTTCTAGAATTGGAAGAATACGATACATTATTAAAGATAGAAGATAACAATACAAATATCAGTGAACGAGAAGACAATGATGATATACGTATGACGAATGTATCCACGGATTGGAAAAATGTCAGTATATTTTATGTTAATCTAGATTTCACTAGTTAATTTTATTATTTTATATTAATGTCAACTTGAAGAATATTGTAATTCTATTTATTCGTTTTTTAAATACTATTTATTTATATGAATACATGAATATATATATATATATATATATATATATATATATATATATATATATTCATATATTTATACATATATATAATGTATAGTTTATTGGACAAATTTAATTTCATTCTTTTTTTTTTTATTTATGATTGATTTTCATTATCAATTTTTTATTTATATACCTATAGGTATTATAAAGGCTTCAAAATAAGACACGGGTCTTTTTATTTATTTAAATATATGAATATTTTAGATTTCTAATTTAGAATATATATATATATATATATATATATATATATATATATATATATGTGTGTGTGTTGTCTCCTGAAAACGGATAATGATAGTTCTCGACAGGTTATATATTTAGTGAATGGAAACGACTGGACGTGGATGGGGAATGGGTGTGTTCGTAGATGTAGATTGATGGGGAATGGAGGATGGACGACGTCCATTGGACGTGTTGGTCGAATCGAAAATGGAGGAAACCTCAAACTAAAATAAATATGGATACATATGAAACATCATAAATATAAACAGTCATGATTAAATATGTATCTATCTAGAAGTTCTTACAATTAATATGATATAATTTACTAGCCTTTCGATGTACGTTGTTTGCACTAATAAACCATATCATACTGAACTTCTCGATAATAACGATATCACGTGATGGGTGTAGTGGGCGTATCAAATTAGCTAACTAGATAAAACTAGTTAATCTAATTATAAACTACGCTCTCTTTTACAATTTACAAAACATAAATCATAATACAAATAACCGAAAATATCAAATCAATATTAATCCAAATTACATAACATTTACATTCGTTCAAGTCACGTCTACTAATTGCAATTTACAAAATAGAAATCAAATTATATAAAAAACAAATAACAAAATATATTTACATTTATCCAAATTACATAACATTTAAATTCGTTCAAGCCATGTCTACTATTTGCAATTTACAAAACGGAAATCAAATTATATAAAAACACAAATATCAAAATATATTAAATCAACATTTACACAGCACATTTATAAATACCTACATACAGCTACCATAGAGTTATCATACAGTTACCATACGTAGTTACCATACTACATATATATATAATATATATTATTTATATATATTAAAATCCATTTTTTATATATTAATACCATATAGTTTAACATTAATAGTTTAATACATATATGTTTAATTTTGAATTAAGGATATAATAGTATACTATTTAGAATGATATTCAGTGAATATTGTTCACTGTATTCACACCTATTTATAATTTTTAAGATTTATAATTATTTATCATAAAATTCATTAAAACACTAATTATTAACATCATAATACATTGTGAATACTACCCTCAATACTAGGACATAAACATAATATTCTCATAACAATATTACGTTACTTGTTTACTAGAATAAAGGTAAAGTGGCTATTCTAGAGGATATCAACTTAAGTATAAAAAGAGGAGATTTGATAGCAGTTATAGGAAGTGTTGGATCCGGAAAGGTTTTATTATCAAATCATCATTTAGATTGTATATATACAGATATTGTATATATATAGATCTTATAAGATTTAAGTGAAAATAAGGCTTTAATAAAATATAAACACAACACAAATAATTTATATATATATATATATATATCTTTATCGATATTGAACTATGTATCATGTCTGATTTATATTATGTTTATATTCTTGTTATAACATTACTTAGCAACTTTTTCTATAACTTTAAATATAGCTGTATATACCTATAAGGGATGTGATCTATATTTCAATATATCAGAAATAATATTTATAAAAAAATTATAAAAATGTAATTAAATAATATTAAATATTAGTAAGAACTTCTTAAACTGTTCAAAATACCTCAGCCTCTAGTCATACATTCATTTTCTCTCCAAGTTCAATGGTTTTAGTATCACCGAATATGTATATTTGATAACAATTAAATGATAATTAAATATAATGAACTTATAACTATTATAGTATATGGAAGTACATACATTATATTCATACACATCCATGTATATATATACACACACATATTTGAACAGTCCTCTTTACTGATGGCTCTTCTCGGAGAATTGCCACTAACGAGGGAGAGTTCAGTTGAAATCTATAAGTCGACATTATCCCTTGTTCCTCAAGAGCCGTGGATATTCTCGTCTTCCATTCGTCAGAATATTCTTTTCGGAAAAACTTTCGAAATTAATAAATACAGACGAGTAATAGAAGCCGTATGTTTTGAAAAGGTAATTATTAGATAATCTTAATAACAACCTTATAATAGCTTATATACATCCTACTTTTACTTATAGGAAATTATATTGTAAATAACGTGATATAATATAAATATTATAGTAAACTATACAAATACTCTATATAACATTTATAGAAATATTATCGTATCACAATAAATATACATTTTTTAGAAAAACAAAATACTAATTGTAAATAACTTAAGACTAAAGCTAGGACCACTCTAACGAATATTATATCGAAAACATATTATTTATAAAAACTACGATTATTATTAACAAATAGAAGAGCATATTCGAAACTTTAGAAAAACTTTAAATAGGAAAAAAACCTACGCATATATATATTTTTGACTTCTGGAAAATAAAATTTTAAAAAGTAGATTAAAAGTACTACTGGAATATTAAATGTATTAATCTTAATTAAATTTAATGACATGCTATATTTTAATATATATGTACTATTCTATAATTTAGAAATACAAATATAAAAAGGATAACATATTTTACATACAATTCATATATAATAATTATAATCTATTAAATTATAACTTATAAATACAGATTATATAATAATAAATCGCCTATTGTATTATAATAAAATAATATTATAATATTCTACACGTATTATACTGCAGGATTTGGATGCGATGAAGGAACATGATTGCACATTAGTCGGTGAAAGAGGTATGTCGTCATCGGGAAGACAAAGATCGAGATTGAGTCTGGCTAGAGCGATATATTCTGATAGTGATATCATACTGCTAGACGATCCTCTTGCTGCTATCGATGCTTCTGTCGGACGTACTATATTTAACGAGTTAGTTTGTTTAATACGACGTTATAATTATTGGTAAATAGTGACGTTATAATTATTACAATGTATAATTATAGTTATATATATATATATATACAATAATAGAACGCTGTTGAGAGTTTTTTATGTAAATAATATTCTGTCATAATGAGTAGCTAGTAGCTACTCTATTTTTAATATCTAAACAATGCCAATATAATATATCATAGTTACATTTACTGGCATTGGTTATCATCTATTTAAAGATAATATTCAACTATGAGATATATTCTCATTCAAATTTGTAAACGTATATACATACTTTTTTATTATAATATACCATCTAGTTCTCGTTATTACTTTAATCCTATAAATCCCAGTATGATATTAAATATGTTATATTAAGTATGATATTTATCAAGAACGTAATTTTAATTTAAAAAAATATTATTTCAAGAAAATTCAAATTACTACATTAATAAAAACCCTGATTGACAATTGTAATATTATAATAGTATTTGTGGTTATCTATTTTTATTTAATATATTTGATGAATATATATTTTTATAATATAATTATAATTTATAATATATATATATTTCATATGTATTTATATAATATTATAATTAATCATATGTATCTAATATAGTTGTATAAAAGGATACCTTAAAGATAAAACAAGAATATTAGTAACACATCAAATACAATTCATCAAAGAAATGGATAAAATTATAATTATGGACGAGGTTTTAAACAATATAATGTTATCATCTCATTTGAAGCTATAAAAATATTTTAATATTTATATGTTTAAATATATGTTACATATAGTTAAATATACTACTATATTTATATTATTTGTATTAATATTAAATATTGTTTAATATATTATTATATATATACATTTATATACCTATTATATATTACCTTACCTTACCATATCGAGCTTGCTCGCAGTTTTTGACTATATTCATCCAACCATATCTATCTACCATCACCTTTTATATCGTTTACATCATATAGTGTATCGTCCACCAGTTGATCGACGTAGGTCCAGCAGGGTCGTTCTTTTTTCCATATACTATGAGTAGGTTGCCAGATTTATTGACGTCTTATCGACGTGCAAATGTCAGGTATATCTCTTTATTGTTTGGATGATCTTTTCAATATCTATTTAGAATGTCACGCATCATTCGAGTATAATTTCCACTAAGTCTTTTTTCAAGCGCTTTTGTTTGAGTCCAGCTAAAATAACCATATATTAACACAGATTAAACAGTTGAAAATGTTTATTTTCATTTTATCAGGTATAACTATAGTCTAGATTTCCATATATGGTTCATCTCATTTAAGGCTGCTAGCGTTTAGCTAATCTGATATTGATATCTTTTTCTGTTGCATTGATGTAATGTTCCAAGTTACTTAAAATCAGAAAATTATTTATTATTCTTACCGTTTAGAATTATTATAACTTAATTTATTCCTTTATTTATACTGATGAATTCCGTCTTTCCTGTATTTATATATTGCCCAATTTTTTTTGCAGCATGTTCAATTTTATATAAAAGTATTATTGCTTCATTGGTTTTATCGGTTAATCGATAATCCGCATAGTCAACATCTGTAATTTGTAATGCTCCTTCTCTCAATAATAGTAATTACTATTTTAAACTCAATATTATTATTGCGGTCTAATGATTTCTTCAAAACATATTCAAAACAAATTATGAAAACAAAAGGGGCTAGTGTATCACCTTGCAAAACTCCACCAGAGATGTTTATAAATTCAGTATCACCATCGTTAGTTCTCACAATAGATTTAGTATTTTTGTATGCTAACGTGATAGCACTTATAATATCATATAGTATACCGTATGCATTGAGTATCTCTACCATATTTACTCGATGTATGGAATCTAAAGCTTTAGAGAAATCGATGAAAAGGATAGTAGCTATACGATTTTTTGAATTTGCGCTTTCAATAATTCTTCTAACCGTAAGTATTTGCCCAGAGATAGATCTATTTGTTCTAAAACCATTCTGATTTTTTCGTAATATAATGTTTACCGCAGGTCTTATTCTATTTAGTAGTATTATATTGTATATCTTTGCAGCTGTGCATGTTAAAGTAATGCCATGATAGTTATTTATAGAACTCAGATCTCCCTTCTTTGCTAAATACAACCCGTATTCCGTATATCGATTTAATCTTGTTAATATACTTTATTGCAGCAGATTATAATTTGCTGATATTATAATAACAATTCTTGACATATTTTCCATATTTCTATAGGGAATTCGTCCAGTACGCATACCTTTACATTTGTGATAGTGTTTATTGTTTTTAGTAGTTCATACTTTGTAAAAATGGCAGTTTCTATGTTTAAACAATTTGTAATTTTTAATAGCTGAAACGGTTATTTCAGGTGGATTTCTAAATAGATCTTTGAAGTGATTATGCCACAAAATTATTCTTTCTTCTCCATAACTATTATTGCTATTTTTTATTACACTAACATCATTAACTGCTTTCCTAGCCATAGCTGACTTTTTGTTTGATACTGCCATCTTGATTTTATCTATTTCCGATTGAAGGTAGATTATTGTACTTTATCGTATGTAGGAGTAATTTCTGTGCCAAATTGTAAGACTAAGTATTTTATTCTGATAGACAAGAGTTTTTTTAATTGTGCAGCTTCATGTAGATTTATTCTTATATATATATATATATATATATATATATATATATATATATATATATATATGTATGTAATATTGATGATATTATTTATTAGGGTAAGATTTATTTATTCGACACTTATGAAAATCTATTAAATTCCGGTTTAGACATCAATAAATATTTGTGTAAGAAAGTTCTGAATGATGATGAGGACATTTCTCCCAATAAGTTTACAGAAAAAGGTTTAATCATATTTATTTTAAAAATAATATAATTTAATTGATTTAAATATAATTCAACATGAATATATAGTTATTATAGTAGTTACTAATAGTTAATAGTACATTGTGATATATAAATAATTTAATATTTCTAAATTGTAGATGAAAATATTAAAATAGAATCAAAAGTTAGTGTATTATAATACTTATATATTATGATACCGTTATATTATTACATATATAAAATACAACTATATAAATCATTGATATTATATGTTAACTAATAATATCATAATTAATATTATTTCAATATGAACATATTATTCAATTTCATTTACAGCAGAATATAACTATATATCCATATATCCAAATAGTATTTTGATTTTATTATATAATTAGATTTATGAATTAAACTATTTATACATATATATATATATATATATATATACATATAATAAATTAGATTATTGAAGAAAATAAAATTCAAATTCAAATAGAAGATTCAAATGAGGGAGCAATAAAATGGAGTGTATATTACGAATATTTCACATCGGGATCTAATTTATTTTTTATGATTTCCATTCTAATCATTGGTTTTATTAATAGATTTATGTTTATATTTATTGACTGGTTCTTAGCAAAGTGGTAAGTATATTAAGTATTATATAATCGAATTATAATATAATGTATTGCTAGGTAAAGTGAAATGTACATGATAGTAATATAAGTTGTATAGTGATAGTGTATAGTGTATAGTTAATAGTGATAGTAGATTATTAAATGTTATTAAATGCCTATTATTCTTATAATTATAATGATATTAGTAGAAATAGTAATAGTGGTAATAGTAATAGTAGTAGTTGTTGTATTAGTAATGATTATATATAGATATTGTAAACTGTACATATGTAATATAATTAGTTATAATTTAATATATTACACATTTATTCTCTGTACTATTATCTAGGGTTGAATATAGAGAGGTGGATGTTAACCGAAATGAAACTATATATTTGAACATTTCTGATATATTTTTCAATATAGATATTAAAGAATTTTCACATTTATATACCGGATATATAATTATTTTAATTGTAATATGTTAGTATTATATTATAAGACATTTAAATATGATATTAAATCGTTTACAATATATTATATTAATTATATTTATATAGTTATTTTGTAATCGTATTTAACCTTTGATAATCTAATAATATTTATTTAAATTTTAACTTTAATGATTATTATTTTAATGGCTTTTTTCCATTTCTATTTTTAATTATTTTTGACTTGGTATTTAAAGTTCTTGTTCAAGTAATTTTTACTTTTGAATTAAGTTTATCTTATTTGTTACCGATGACAATAAAATGTGTTAATCCTCTAAAATGTATAAATGTATTACTATATAATATATAGTATATAGCTATAAACTAGTTTATTTATATTGATTAAATTGTTGTCTTATCATTTGATTAATTTACCTATTCTTGATAATATTTAAACATACATAAAATAGTATAATATATCATATATACGAATGGTATAGATTGAAATTCCGAAAAGCTGAAAAGGGTTAGCTAATAATTACAATTAGTTATCATTTCTGACTTTTCGGGTTAAAATTGTAATTTAAAATTTTTTTAAAATCGCTAACAAAATTAAGATATTAGTTGATAAGTTACCATATGTATCGTATCATTTAAATTATATCATATTAACTTATATTAACATATAACTTACGACTTATTAGTTTATATTGTTCGAAATTAAAAAATGTACATTTAGAAATTAATTATAAATATATATATATATATATATATATATATATATATATATATATATATATATATATATATATATATATATATATACGATTAACTCACATGAGCGATCTATAATTATCAACATAATGTAGTATTACAATATCGCCGATAATTTATTATTTATATTTTATCAATGTATATTTTCTTCCACACATAACAACTATATATATATGAACATTTCTTCCATTAAAATTAAGTATCAGACTTTCTATAAAAGAATATTTTATTTATACTTTAGTCGCTTATTTATAAACAAACAAGTATCTAAAAAAACACAATTCACAACATACAGAGTTAATCATATATTAGCCAATGTTTTGATTATCTAAACAATCATAGTCATATCGATTTCTTATCGTAATGTCACTATAATAATTACTAATGTTAATGGATTTGTATTATTTGGATAATCATTTGATCATAAACATATTTATTCGTAATTGTATGAAGATATACATTTTATTTTGGAACTTTTGATAATCTTTTTTCAAAACTTTATATTGAAATGTTGGACTTATAATCTTTCTAATTATGTATTTGATAGTTTTTTTCCTCAATAATTATAAGTTAAATATTGTATTAAAGTCACAATTATTTGAATTATAAAAAATAATGTACATTTTTGTTCATCAATAAATACTTTGTTGTATATATATATTATAAATATTATAAATATTATATAATATATATTTATATTTTAATGAAAATATTAAAAAATATAACTTAATATTTATATATAAATTTATAGATAAATATAATTATAAATATTCTACAACTTTTAAAAATAAAAGATGTAATAATTGAGTTTTTTAATTAAATTTATTAAAACAATTATAGTTTTATTAGTATTACAAAGTATTATTTTAATTCTTTTAAACATATTTTATTCTCGATATTTTTTAAATTAAATAGAAAATTTCTTATTTATTTAGCATAATATATGTGTTAAATTTCTCTTTTGCTACTCAATAGTTTAGATATTAATTCTAATAACATCATTGAAATCAAATCTTACTTTTTAAATAATTATTACAAAAATAGTAACAATATCGTTTTCAAAATGATAATATATACCTTTTGTAATCAAATATTATTGTAGAATTAGGAGAATGAATTTATATAATGAATTATATATAATATTCAACATCATTAATAACACAATTCTAGGTACTTTTAATCAAATAGCGATACCGTATATTCTGATCAAATCGGCAAAAGTGCTGCACAATTCTATTTTACATTCGGTAGTCAGGATTCATTCACTTCTTCGACAACAACCCGCTAGGTTATGTAATGGTATAATAGGTTATGTATAGATATTATCATATTATCCTACTGTAATTATATATTTAAATATTTTTATTATGCACCAATTATGGGAATATAATAATTCTTCTTTTAATACAGGTCGAATTTTAAATCGATTTTCAAAAGATATTGGAATTTTAGATGAAAATATGTCAGAAATGTATAATGATTTAATTAGGGTAATATTACTACTACAACTTAAAATATTCATAATTATTACTTATTAACTAAATAAACGAGCTAGTTATATATTCCAAATGAAGTGAAATGTTCAATATTCCTAATGAAATGAAACGTTTCAGTTGGCAATCCAGTCTGTACTGAGTGCACTGGTTTCCTGTTTCATTAACCCCGTTTGTCTCGTTTGTCTCGCCCTCGTACCCATGGTTGTGGTTGTGGTTTACGTATGCAAATACTACCTCTCCAGTTCAGTGGATGTCAGACGACTCGAAGCCACTAGTTAGGATATGTTACATCAACAATTCTCTATATATTTAGTAATATGTTTATATGTAGTCTATATGTATATACAAAATATATTAAATAGTATTTTTTATATAACTAACAATTATGTATTTCTTTAGATAATTGAAATATTTGTATTATTTGTGATCTAACATTTTTGAATGAAAATCGCGAATGAAAACATCTAACACTAGACTCAATAATAACAATATAATATTATAATTAAATTAAAATATAACGTTGATAAATTATTTCACTCAAAGGTCATTATTCTATCTATTTGGGCATCATTACATATGTAACATTGACTACATATGCAATATTATAATTGTCAGTGTATGAGTAATATATACATCGCAGCTAACCTCTGACCCGAGTGACGTAACATCACCACTATATGACGTAACATCGCGACGTTCACACAGCTAGTTCTTCGGTATTCTCTCACGGCAGCGCTACTATGAAGGGTCTCACTGATATCAGAGCTTTCGGTGTTCAGAATATATTATTAGACGAGTTCGACAGTCATCAGGTAGCGCCACCTATTATGTAATGATGACATCATAATAATGACGTAACTATTTATTATAACGCATCTATTTCGTACAATAGGATCAACATATGGAGGCTTGCGGTCTATTTGTAGCTCTAACAAGATGGATAGTGATGCGGATTGATTTACTATCTTCATGTTTCGCATCAGCGATCTGCTTTATTTCAGTATTCTATTCATCAAGTTTGTGTACTTAATAATCAATATGTTATGTTGAATACTAAAGTATTAATATATATATATATAACTGTTAGAACTTTAAATTAATTTATTAAATTTGATAATTAATTATTAATTTTTAATTAGTTAAAGATATGGTATTCAATTATTATATATTAAATAGTAGTGTGTGTAATCATATGGTAGAGGTACTCGTGGTTTTCCAACGTGTCAATAGTTAGTAACGAAGGTTCCAAGCACTGATTACCATCAGCCCACTTATTATCTAAGTATATCTAAACATAAAATATAAAAACATTAATTTAGTTAATCCAATATATACTCACCCACTCTTTATAATTACAGAAACATGAAATTGAAAAATATACAGAACAAATTTATATCTATTTTATAATTTCTGCGTTTTCTAAAGCAAACAAATTCTTTACAATTAACAAAAACATGAAATTAACAAATATACGATCATATCATTTATACTTATTACATAATATATGTCAGATATATAAGTTCTCCCTATGTAGTTACCACACGATACACATATATATGTACTATCAGATAGATATATTTTAATGAACTTATTAAAACTGATGACATATATATTTAAAATTTTTAATTAGTATATTTATCAATTATTATTATAATAAAAATATAATATATTGTCTATAATGATTCATTATTAATGAATGAACATATATAAATACAACACAATTAAAACAGGTCTAAGCACAGGAATGATAGGGATAAGTATTATTTATGCGATAGATCTATTAGGTGTGTTCCAATATTGCATCAATATGAGTATTTACACAGAAAACATGGTTATTTTCAACGTAGGACTAGCAGATTTCATCTTTTGTTAATTATTTCTATAATTATACGATTAATTAAGTTTGATTGATATTAATACATATACAATATTTGAAATACAATTGATTTCCTATAAATACAGCGTGTACATTTATTGTAATAGTATAAATTGAATGCATATTATTAATATATTAATATAATATATATATATATATATATGTAGTATATAATACTAATTGAAATATGTATAAATACATTATTGTTATAATATAAGTAATTAATATATTTGTAATCACAATTATATTTTTGTTCTAATACATTTATTAAGTGTTAATACTTTTAATAATAATTATTATAAAATAAATTTAATTATAAAGTAATAAATTAATTATCAATCGATTATTAAGGTAGATTTAATATTTACAACTTTCTGTTACTATATAACTCTATAATTGATATGCAATATTTCATTATTCATATGTTTGACCGATACAAAAATGCTTTTATATTATTTTTAAATAATAATAATCAAATAAAATAATGAATCATATATTATATAACTTTTTCTATAGTATAAATGCTGTAATACCTTGATATTATCATATTACTATATTACCATTGATGTTATATATCAACAGTACGTATTTTATTTTGCAGATGACCTCTGTAGAAAGAGTTTTGGAATACTCGAATCTGCCTTCAGAAGCATCTCTGTAGACAGCTGAAGATAATAAAGTGGATCAAAGTTGGCCTAAATATGGTGAAATCACCGCTGAGAATTTGTGTTTGAAATACGAAGGCAGTGATAATCTAGCGTTGGATAATATAACTTTCAGTATTAATGCCGGAGAAAAGGTTTTAAATGATGTGCTATACGAAATGTTTATCAATATATATATTATTGTGAATGTATTTGATATTATATCTATTTTTCCACTGAAATAGATTGGAGTGGTCGGAAGAACGGGGGCAGGTAAAAGTTCATTATTGAATGCATTATTTAGACAAGTGGAGTACGATGGAATTCTAAAAATAGATGATATCGATGTGAAACTTCTCGGACTGCATAAACTTAGATCTCAAATCAGTATTATACCTCAGGTTATTATATCATTACATCTTATAACGTAAAGTTTATATAATTAAATACTCTAGGTGATATTAGACATTAGTGCATATTTATTTAAAGTTATATAATGATGTCCCATATATAAATATAATTATATAATTATATCGAATGGCATTAATGACGGCAATACATTCCCTGTGAATATGTTTATAATATGAATTACTGAATGCTACGTGAAAATAGTATTATATCAATACATCTTATAACGTAAAGTTTATATAATTAATATATAATCTAGGTGATATTAGACATTAGTGAATATTTATTTAAAGTTATATAATTATGTCCCATATATAAATATAATTATATAAATATATCGAATGGCATTAATGACGGCAATACATTCCCTAATTACTATTATATCATACTTATATAATTACTTTAAAGTATATTAGTATACTGGTAAGGTTCACATACATATATGTATACTGGTAAGGTGCACATAAAATATAACACTATATTAAATAAATCATTCTAAAATTATATTTATAATTTCTATATTTGTTATCAAATATTCATTAAGTTATAAGCATATATCTAGAGGTCACATAAGTTCCTAATATGGACACTCTAGATGTCTTAATACGGATACCCTATAACCAAGCAGCGCGCAGCGTATGAACTATTCTTATTATCATAAAAATCGCGTGCGTTATAATATTAATACCACCATATATATATATATATATATATATATATATATATATATTAATACATATAATAATATGATACTAATTATTTATTAGAAGTGTTACTTTTAATTATATTAAAATAAGTATAAATAATAATATTTATTTCTTATTATTTCTAAATGGCGTTACAGTAATACTTTAAGCTTCACTATGTTTTTCGACCTCCACCAGAAAATAACAATACTGGAACTATCTATTCTTCTTATAAGATATTTAATTTCATTATTTTCATTATCTTTTTTATTTAACTTTATCTTATTTTTAAATAGATTATATAATATATGTAAGTTTATAATATAATACATCAAATTATGTAGTAAATTGTGTCGTAATATTAATTATTACAGCTGTTGTTTGTTCATCATTATATCTTTGAATACTATTATTACAGGCATATTTACAATTGCAAGAGAAAGGAATCGACGCGGAAGTTCTTAAAGAAGGTAAAAACTTCAGCGTAGGACAAAGACAGCAGATGTGTCTGGCTAGTGCCCTCCTTCACAAAACTCTTATCTTAACTATTGACGAGGCGACTGCAAATGTGGATGTATTGTTAGTACTGAACAATACCGTCTCGTAATTATGCAATTCTCGTAATTATCGTGTATTACGAAAGAAGATTATAATATATTACTATATTATCTAGTTATTTCACGTAGTTTTTTATATTTATGTTTTACCAAATTACAAATATATATGATATACATTATATTATACAATATACAGTGTATTTATTCAAACATGTATACATATATATATATATATATATATATATATATATATATATATATAAATAAACCATATTCAATATTCAATATATAGTTAACATGTAGCTTTCAACATAATATTTATTTCTAAATAATACTTTAATAATATAAATAATTCTCTATATAAATATGAATCAATGAATATTAAAAATTCATATTATTTGTAATTAATATATAATATTAATATTTATTAACTAATGATTTAAGTAATATTTACTATGTATATCTTATAGTAATAATATATTAACATAGTTATTTATATTACATATTCAATATAATAAAATTATTAATTAAAACTAAAACAGCACAGATGAGTTGATTCAAAGAACGATAAAAGAAAACTTTTCTGAATGTACAATCATCACAATCGCTCACAGAATTAATACAATTCTATATTCGGATCGAATTATGGTTTGTATAGAGTACATAGTTATATTCCTATATTTTATTATAATAAGTAATATAATATATATATATATATATATATATATATATATATATATATATATACACACACACCTATTTATTCAGCACGATTTTCATTTACACGAATCAAATTTACCAATTATATAAAGTTACTAATATATATATAGTTATAATGATACACAATTGAAAAAAGTATTTTATTGTTGTTTTATAATTTTCTTATCTTTTATATTTGTTATTCTTATAATGTTGTTATCAAGTTGAGTGGGAAAATACCTAGTCACTCTTTGATGTTGTATTTTCTTTAGTTTTTAAACTCTATATTATTCTAATATATATATATTTATATATATATATATATATATATATATATATATATAAAATCAATAATATCAATAATATCAAGAATATATTATATTAATTAAAATAAATATATATGTATTTAGATTTTATATTATAATATTAATCCATATTGTTATCTATTACATGCATATTTAGTTTTAAATTAATATATGTTTGTAGTATTATAAGTTTAAATAATATGTATCTTTCTTATTATTCTGAACTAATTACAAACCTATAATGTAAGTAACTACATTAATTTCTATAAATAGATTATGTTAAATATATAGACGTATATAAACTAATATTAATATCGTAATGTTATGTTATCACAGGTAATGGACAATGGTTCTATTGTGGAATTCGATACCCCCTCTAAATTAATAGAAAATAAAGATGGCTATTTCTATCATTTAGTAATGACATCAGGAAATAACGAATATATTAATATTATAAATAATATGAATCATCAAATTAATGATACAAAATAATTATAATAATTAATTACTATAGTAATACACTAACAGTTTAAAGAAAAGTATCTTATAAATATGATTATTTAGTTATTTTATTTTTATCATGAGAATGAATTTTATTAATTTATTATTTTTATAATTACGTATATTATAGTTAATATTGAAATATGTATTTTAACATATCTTTAATAACATTTTTTAATAAATTATTAATAATAATTATTCATTCTAATATTATATACAATTATTATAAAAATATATGTATATATATATAATCAAATATTTTCTTTTATTTAACATAGAAAATGTATTTTTTACCTATATATACATAAAACCAGAAATAAAATGATAACAAAAAAATTACGATACTTATATATATATATAATAATAAATTATCGATATACCATACTCTATATATTAGACACGTCAGCATAACTAATTTAGTGTTGTCATGTGGATATATTAACATTTTAAAATCTCATGAATATTTCCTCTGTCCTTGAATTCTGAGATAATGAGGGTTGTAAATATAATTAGAAAATTCTGAATTTTGTTGATAATGAAAAATAGATTATTCCTTGAGCCTTGACGCTTTATTTCATATATATATATATATATATAATTATATAACAATATCAATATTTGGTAAATTACATTAATAGAGGCAACACATTTATTCAAATAAAATGCAAGAATTCGAGACTTATATATTATTCTAAACATGGAGATTATTACTCTGTAGAATAAAGTCTACCATCAAATTGCGATCATGTTCAATTTTGATTATGGTTGTATTAAATAATATGTATGCACTCTTTAAATATATAGGCTGTATAATAAATAAGTATTATACGTTTATGTAGTAACATATAAACATATAAAATAAATTACAAATGAAAAAGTATACTTTTTATTACCATATATGGTAATAACAAATGATCAAATATTGTATTGACATAATATGAAAAGTTCAAAACTAACTCTTTTCTAACAACAGTTGACAATTTAATTGATAATTAAATAAACATAATAATAACCTAGTTATTATATACATAATATATATATATATATATATATATATATATATATATATATATATTTATATATTTATATCATCTGACATCAGCAATTAATTAGTAAATAAGATAACTGATTATTATAAATATATTATACTATATTGATATACTCAAAATATTATATTATCTAAATATGAACATATATATATATATATATATATATATATTATATAATATATAATATATATATATATATATATATATATTATAGATTTATTTCCAAATATATAAATTATCTTCCGAATATACCTGTGTTTGATGGCAACTATAATTATGTATGAGAGAGAAGATTCTCGAAATTTAAACTGAAAAAGAATATTCTATGACATTTTCCGACATAATAAACACTTTCAAGTCTGGAAACATTATATTTAGAATCAAACTTACTTATTGAAATTGATACTGAATATATTATTAATTATTCGTAGAGAGAAAATCGAATAAAATAAATATTTAATTATAATTATATAATTATTATATATATTATTTTTTATTTTTTATTTATTAATTTATAACTTATAAAATAGTATATTGCAATGATGTTAAGGAACTCTTTCATAATTTCCATTTATAAAAAAATAAAATGTTACTATATAAATATGAACATATAAAGTATATGGTAGACTAGATGTATATTAATATATATATAAATTGTTTTCGAATATACATGTATTTGATGAAAACTAATTATACGTGAGAGAAAATCTGCTCGAAGCTTAAATGCAATATAGCTGTGAAAAAAGTATGTATATAATATCTAATATATTAAAAGTATATTATATTATATTTAATTATACATATAATTATAAATATATATATATATATATTTAAAGTAATAACTTTTTTGGATTTTTATATCTATTTACAACATCGTGTGAAGGAGGCCCCCTTAAGATTAGTATAATATATATATATATATATATATATATATATATATATATATAGTATGCAAAAAGTATGGGGCTCATACTTTTTTTGTTTCCTGGGGCCTATGGTATGCTTATTAGGCCCTGCTACTCTGGTATATATACATATAAAGATCGAATATAAGCAAGTTAGGTAATGGTAATACATTCAATAAAATAATATTATATTTATATTAAAATGTAATATAATAAATCTATTATCATATTTATATTGAAATATATAAAAAAATATTATGATAAATGTATATACATAACAAATTAAAGTAATAACAGTATCTATATTATAATTCTGCATTTATTTTGCATTTCAATTGGTTATATATATTTAAAAAATATAAATGTGTTGACGGGATATATAATAAGTATACAACCACTAAATTTTATACGTAAACATTAACAGAAACACATTATAGAAATACATAATTATCTCTGTATTTTATATAACTCAGTCAGCTTTTAAATTGTAATTTATTATCTAGTTACGTCCTATAGGACAAAATGTATACATTTTTATTATAATACCAATCATTTTTCTAATATATAAAGTAGTAATATAAATAGTTTAAAATTAAAATGGGTTGATAACTAGAAAAGCCGCAAAGGCTTCTTTATCTTCTCTGGGGTTTACCCGAATCTGATACCATACCATAACATACCATGGTATGCATATCATATAACATAAAGGCATAACAACTACACGAAATCATGTTATTCGATTTTGTACAAAATAATGAACCTATGGGTTGAATTTTTGGATAAATATGTTGTTTATAATGTAAATTCGTATCAATCGACACATTTTTGTATTGTAAATTATTATTTATATTACGAAAACTAAGTTTTCATTTCTGATGTATAAAGCTACTTGTACACCAGGGTAGCCTGTTTTTGAAAGTTAAAAAGCTCTCTTACATTAGGTCATAAATGTCATAATAAACATATTTATATCAAACATATGTAATATTGGTAAAACGAAAGCACTTTAATGAAGAAATATTTTCATTTATTTTACAATGTAAATTTCTATAAATAGACATTTTTTCTTATGTATTTTATATATTTGTGCAAGTGTGCGTTGTCATGAAAATAAAATATTTAACAAATACGTGTATAAATATATTATAATATTAATAAAGTAAAACATTATTTAAAAATTTCAAATTAATTAAAATTTTGTTTATTTTTTAATTTATGTAATTTATTCGACTATTTTTTTGATAAATTATTTTAATTAAGGATCAAACTTTGTTGTGAGCCTATAATTAATATATACGAGGTATGATATACAAAATATTATTTTTCTAACAAAAAAATGTTTACGATTATTTTACCCCAACATTTATTTTTTGAATAAATATATGCTATTTTTATAACAATACTTATAATATTATGTTCATATAATGATGATAGATATATATAATATAATTTTTTTTTATTATTCCATTGATAATTTTTTTTTCGATTTAGAAATAATTTAAAAATTAAATTAAAATTTCCGTGGATCGATTTAATTATTAAAAAAAAAATTTAATATTTGTAATGAGGTTTTATATATACATATTCTAAAAGGCAATTTTTAGTTGTAAACATTTTTTTCTTTCATATAACTATAATTTAATTTTTTTCGTAAATTATACAGGTAACCTACATACAGTATACTGTGTACACAGTGTTCTGTATACACTACGAGTAACATATCGTCACCGTACACTCTACTATATAATCCATAAGTTTTGTGTATTCAATATATATATATATATATATATATATATATCATTTAACATATAAAGACAAATAATTAAATAGAATTTATATTTTATGATATTATATTTTTAAATGATTTACAATTATCAATCAAGAAATAATAGACATGTAATTATATATATATACTGAATAATGAAAAAAATAGAATGAATTAGTAGTCGTGTATATACATAATATATAGTGAAAGGAAAGTCATGCAATAACATGTTTGCATAACAATGAATATAAAACAATAAATAGTTATAATAGTTACTATAGTTAACAATATATATTTCAGATTATTTCAGTGATAAGTATTATATTTTTTTTCGTAATATTATTGTTTTGTTTTGTTATTAACGTGTTCAGTTTGTGTATAGGTATATTGGTTTATTTTATTTTTAACATGTTCTGTTTGTATATATGTTTTAAATTTATTATACAATTAAAATATGAAATTAACAATGTACTAACTACTATTATTACATATATTGGTAAATATTACATTATTTGTTTGTTTCATTCTAGTATTGGTTTATTAATACTAATTATTTATTACTACTACAGGGTATAAAGATAAGAAGAGTTCTATAAAGTTAAAGTAGAAATTGAATATTTCGATGCCACTTACAAAATAATGTATTTCATTTCTAATTTCGATTATTTTTACCCTATCTTTTATTTCTATTTTTATAATTTTTCATTTATTTTATACTATATGATTTATTTCTACTTTCGATTGTTTTTCGTTTATTTTTACGGTAACTGTATGGGTGTGTTTTTGGTCAACCACAGGTGTAACAACCACAGGTGGAACAACCACAGGTGTACGAGAAATTCGTATTCACTGCATGTAAAAATCCAACTGTTACAAACCAGACGTGTTTTGTAACAGTTGGATTTTTACATGCAGTGAATACGAATTTCTCGTACACCTGTGGTTGTTCCACCTGTTGTTGTTACACCTGTGGTTGACCAAAAACACACCCTAAGACGTTTTAATTTCTTTAATTTTTTAATTTCGTATTATTCTTTGTTTATTTCTATATCATATGTTATCGTATATTTTATACTTTCGATTATATTTTCGACTATGTATTTGCTTAAATAAATTATCAATCAATCAATATACTTTAATGCAACAAATAATTATTAGAATTAAATCAAATATATAATATAAAATAATGAAATTAAATATATATTATGTAATAATTCAAAATAAAAAGCATGAACAAATAATGAAATATACAATAATTTAATTTCCAAAATAATAAATAAAAAATAAATATAAATATATGAATAGAATTACAAATGAAATTAATTTACTAAATAAATAAATATATTAATTTATAGAAAAATAGGTCACACATGTAAAATAATTACATATACATTAATTACATGTAAAATATTTATATATAGTATATTAATAATTAGATAGCGGTCAAGATATAATTTTATAAATAAATTAGCATATATGGAAGCATATATATATTAAATATAATAAAATGTATTTGAACAAATATAATCAAATTAAATTGAATTATAAAAATCAATAAATAAAGTAATAAGATGAGTAAAAAACTGTACTGTACTGTAAGAATGATAAAGCAGTCAGATATGTATTTATGAATAATTATACCCAAATATATATGTATATATATACAATTTATATAGCTAAACTATACAAAAATCTACACTTTCATACTACATACACATGCATACTAATATAATTATATATATATATATATATATATATATATATATATATAAGGATATATCTATGTATAAAAATACCAAAATATATATGTAGATATAAAATGTATATAGCTATAACTATATGAACATCTACACTTTCATACCACATATAATATATGTATGCACTATAAAAACCAATAAAACAAAATACTAAATATACATTATAATAAAACGATATCAGAATTTACTTTATGAAGAGAAACAAATTAATTATGTAATAGCCAGACAAAATAAATTTAAATTAAACGATTTTGAAAAATATTCAATCGATAAGAGGGTTTGAATTAATGGATATAACTCGTCTTTTTTGCACGGGTATTAACATTCAAAATATGTTATTATTGTGGAAAGTGTATCTATGATTGTGGTATATTGTTTATTGGCTCATATATCTTATGTTATTTCAGACTTGAACAATTTATTATCTTAACCATCCTTAATTTGTGTTACAAATTTTAAATTTATTTATAAAAATTATTTTTTTTAATTTTTGTTTTCAAGTTGTATAATACTTATATTTTACCATAACAATTTAAATATAATCTCCATAGTTAATTTGTTTGTATTACTATACTCATACTTTTTTTTTCAACGGATGTTAATAAACATTGCTTCAATATCTATCAAGATTATTATCCCAAATTTTGAATTATATATATATATATATATATATAATGATACTTATAAGTATCATTATTTTTGTGTTATCACTATAGTGATATACATATATGTATAGTGTAAAACTTAAATTTAAAGATAAATTTAAATAAAAAAAAGTATGTGATTATGTATATGAACATATATTTTTATAATATTTGTATATAGTATTACAATGATTAATTATTATTAATAATTTATTATAAAATATTATTATAGATATATCAAAATAAATAATATTTGAATATTAATTATAATTTATATAAATTTATATTCTTAAGAATATACAAATAATAAATTATTAAAATTCATTCTCATGCTAAAAATATCATCACAAAATATATTTATATGATACTTTTTCATCAACTTACAATGTATTAATTAGTTATTGTAATAATGTATTATCTATAGATTATTCATAGTATTTATAATATTAATATACTCGTTATTTCCTGATTTCATTACTAAATGATAGAAATATCCATCTTCATTTTCTATTAATTTAGAGGGGGTGTCGAACTCCACAATAGAGCCGCTGTCCATTACCTGTGATAATATAATATATCTGTATTAATATATGTTTAGATACATTATATATTTAACATAATCTATTTATAGAAATTAATATAGTTAATTAAATTATAACTTATAACTATATATAAATATATTGTAATTGTAATTTTATACTTGTTCAAAATAAGAAGAAATATACCTATTATTAAACTATTAATACTACAAAAATAAATTATTGAAAACTAAATATCTAAGTAATAGATGATAATATAAATTAATAATATATTATGAAATTTAGATACTATAATATAAAATCTAAATAAGTATATTTATTTTAATTTTAATAATATATATTAACATTAATATTATTAATTTTATATATATATATATATACAATTAATAATATTACTGTAATATATATATATATATATTAAATTACTTTAAAATTATAAGTATAATAAAATATAGGAATATATTTATGTGATCTATAAAAAACCATAATCCGGTCCGAATCTAGAATTGTATTAATTCTGTGAGCAATTGTGATGATTGTACATTCGGAAAAGTGTTCTTTTATCGTTCTTTGAATCAACTCATCGGTGCTGTTTTAGATTTGTATATTGTTATTAATAATAATTTATAATAATTATATTATATTGTATATGTAATATACATAGATATTATAATATAGTATTAGGTACTACCTACTAGAAGATATAAATAGTAAATGTTACTTAAATCGTAAGTTAATAAATAGTAATATTGATTATACTAGTTAAAAATAATATGAATTTTTAATATTCATTGATTCATATGTATATAGAGAATTATTTTAATTATTAATATATTATTTAGAAATAAATATTATGTTGAAAGCTATATGTAAACTATATATTAAATATTGAATATGGTTTATTTATATATATATATATATATATATATATATATATATATATATATATATATGTATACATGTTTGAATAAATACATAATATATTGTATAATATAATGTATATCATATATATCTTATGTAATACATTACGAGAATTACCAGAATTGCATAATTACGAGACGGTATTGTTCAGTACTAACAATACATCAACATTTGCAGTGGCCTCGTCAATAGTTAATATACGAGTTTTGTGAAGGAGGGCTCTAGCCAGACACATCTGCTGTCTTTGTCCTACGCTGAAGTTTTTACCTTCTTTAAGAACTTCTGCGTCGATTCCCTCTTCTTGTAATTGTAAATATGCCTGTAATAATGGTATTCAAATATATAATGATTAACCAAAATCAACTGTACTAATTAAAAGTACTACTTACGTAATTTGATGTATACATCAATAAATACATCAATATATTATATTATAAGATTATATATATATATATATATATACATATGTATATATATTTTATAATCTTTTTAAAAATAGGATAAAGTTAAATACAAAATGAAAATAATAAAATTAAATATATTATAAAAAGAATAAATAATTCCGGTACTGATATTTTCTGGCAAACAAATTGAAGCTTAGAGTATTATTGTTAAGCAATTTAGAAATAATAAGAAATATATATGATTACCTACTTATACTTATTAGTATAAATAACTGCAACACATATTAAATAATATAAAGTATTTTTTTACCTAATATATATATATATATATATTGGTTTAAATTTACTATCAGTGTATACTAGTAAACCTTTTTCACGGCATTCCATATGCACGAGTCATCATATAATTTAAAAGGGTCCAGATTATCTCTTATTGATCCCAGAAATAAAACAGGGTCCTGGTACGTTATTATTTACGTTATTATAATAAGTATACAAATACATGAATAATAATAATAATATAATAATAATCAGATTGGTTCGTCGTAATAAACGAGAATGAACCCAGGTAGATATAGAAGTTCATTGAACTTAATAAAATTCTTAATATATAAAGAATATAAAAAATGTTGGTATTAATTTGATATTTATGTATTGATTATAACCTTCATACAAAAGTATATACTTTTTAGAATATTGCTTACACTACTTATATTGGTACTACCTATATAGTAAGCAATGTTAAATACTTATATCACATGTAAGTAAGTAATAGTATATATATATATATATATATATATATATATATATATATATAATATAGTATACTATAACAGGGGCGGATACAGGAATTTTTCAAGGGGGGGCTGACATTCAAATAAAAGTATATTTTTAAAATAAGACATATTTACTATGATAATATTCAATTTATTTAAATACTATATTAAATTAAATAGAATAATATTTTATATGTTATTGAATAAAAACTATTAATCCAATATATTAATCAATTGCATTATTCTTGGATTACGTATTTCAAATTTGGAAATAATATAATCACAATCGATCTCTATGTCTTTATGTATATATAAAGAAAGTCTTTTTAAGCTGCGTTCACATATAGCGATTTTGCTTGCAAAATCGTCGAGACAGAATTTTGCAAACTATTTTGCAGCAAAATACTCAGCAAAATCGCAGCGATTTCGCCGGAGTGTTCACATCTAGCAAACATTTTCGTCTACGATTTTGTCGAACTTTGAACTTTTAACGTTACACTTGCGATAATACAATTATTTATTATTTCAATTATAAATTTATTTTATTATTATAAAATTTGATTTACATAATTTGTTACGTTTATACTTAAATATAATAGTCGTATAAATATAACATGCAATTTTCTTTAAATTATAATGCATTTCATAAGTATAAGTATTACTCAAATTATAATAATAATAATGTTAATAATAGAAAAATTATAGCAAAATATTTATTAAGTGAATATTTTAATATAAAAAGAAATATAAGACATCCAGTGCTATTTCCTGCAACAGATTGTTTTTAATTATTTTATTATAGTAGTCCCGATTCGCGGGATCCCATAAACATATGTGACTCTCGTAAAACAAGATTATATTTGATACTTTATTAATTTCTTCCGATATTTTTAATAATGCTTATTTATTGTTTATCAATAATTATAGAAAAGTCTTTGCGTTTGGACAAAATTTTGCACATATAGCAAACATGTTTGCTATTCATTTTGGTGCAAAGTTGCTGCGATTTTGCAGCAAAGTTGCTATATGTGAACGCAGCTTTAGTTGATCTTCACTCATAATCTAAGGTAAATATGTCTTTATTATTCTTAATCGGTTAAATGAACGTTCACATTCACACAAGGTAACTGGAGTAGTATACTACTAATAAAGACATATTTACCTTAGATTATGAGTGAAGATCAACTATCAAGCTATAGCCATCAATAAAAGCATTTCATAGATATTAGGAAAAAATGTACATAATATATATAAATTATAAATTATTTAATAATTTCAATTTACCTTGCCATGTTATCGAGTACTTGAGTACTGATCGTAACAATTTTTATTGTATTAGGTATACCTATATCTATAGATATTTATTTTCTGTCCATTTAACTTCCCAACAAATCAATTCGGTTTGTATTAAATGTATCTTTGGTATTCATCTTTTACTAATTCATAAAACTTTAATATATTTTCTTTTCATGAATCCTTGTTTTCATTCATTACTTTTGGAATTAATAATGCTCCAAGAGATATATACAATATGTATATATTGGATCCTTCTTTCATCTCCATTATCAAATGATCCAAGAATGGAATATATATTACTTTTTTTTAAATACTCTTCAGATGATGAAGCAGATGTCTTTATTTAACCTTGGTAAAGAAATTCCTTCATTTGAATATGATAATAAATGTGACGCTTCTTCATTCCATTCTAATTGTACTTCATCAATATTATCTCTACAAACTTGTATCCCTTTAATTACACTCTGAATATCATGATTTGCCTTATATGCGTCTATTGACCTACTCTGGAGAGCATTTGTTAAATTTTCTATGAAATTAATTGAATTATTACATACAATTAATGACATACTAAAGTGAGTATTAATCATAGAATTGTAAAGACCGTTAGCTTTTGTTATATTTCTGAATTCCATGTTTTATCTTCATATATTTCTAACATTTTTCAAGTATTGATTGATACAGTTTGATAAATACTCGCAAAGCATCATGTCTGGCAACCGATCTCGTTTTACTTTAACTAATTTCTTTTTAGAAGATTCAACACAAATTTGTGTAAAATTTTCTTCTAATAAACCTTGCCTTTTAACAGAATATTTAAAAAATATGCAGATTTCTAATAATATGCTTAACATATTTTTAATTAACGACATTTTGCATTCATCTATCTATTGATATATGTAATACATGTGATCTATAGTATACATATGTAGTGTTAGTGTTCTTATTCAGAATTATAGTTGACGCTCCTTATATTTTTCCAGACATATTTCCTGCTCCATAGTATCCTTACCCTCTTAAATGTTCAATATTTAATTCAGATTTAGTTAGTGTATCCATAATCAAGTTAGCTTTACTTTCTCCACTAAGATGTTCACATCCTATGAAAGAATTCAACTTTTCAGTGATACACTTACCATTATAATATCTAATGTATAAAGCCATTTGTTCAGTATTATATACATCTATGGTTTCATCAGCTAAAATATTTAGCTTTTTTTATATCATCAATTATAATTGAAGAATAATTATTCTTTCTTTAATATATTCACCACATTCAAATATCAATTCATTCTGTGTTGTTTTTGAGGTGTATTTAGCATTTTTACTACACATTAATAAGTGTTCTTTTAATATATCATTTCCAGAGTTTATACATAGTTTTAGAAGTGCATTGAAATTTCCTAGATTAAAATGTGGATCAGTATACTGATCTATAGATTCTAGAGAATACTCATTATGACCATGTAATGAAATATTTTATCTTCTATAAAGAATGATTATATCTAAAGGGGGTATCCTACTACAAATATTTCCGGCAAGTTGCCGAAATATTTTAACTTTAAAATGATTTTCTATCAAGTTAACTACAATTTTAGTGGGAAACCCCCTTACTTTCCGGCAACTTGCCTGAAATATAATAACTTTATAGGAGTATTCCATTACAACTTGATATAATAATTTTTTAAAGTTACAATATTTCAAGTAAGTTGCCGGAAAATCTTATATACAAGTATAGTGGGATACCCCTTTAATATTATTTTAAATTTTTCTCTGTTGCATTAAATTTACTTAGATATGTTATTGTTGACTTACATTATAGCTGATTGCAGCATGCTTCTTATTTTCTATCACTGCAATAAAACGAGAATTTTCTTCCAAAGAGTTATTGTGGTAAATATATCAACTATAATTGATTCAAATTTTCTTAAATCTGCAATCGAATCTTTAAACTTAATCATGGACGAAGTGACACATTTTCCAACTTGATTGGGATTAATTTTTAAATGAAAAATACATGGTATATACAATCGGCCATTTAAAGATTCACCCTACCTATAATTGATATTGAATGTTTTGCTGATTTAACCATATTATCTATTTTTAAATCATATATTTTACAATCATGAGGGGGGGGCTAGAGCCCCCCTAGCCCCCCCTGTATCCGCCCCTGTATAACACAATCATTACTTTATTTAATATATGTTAAATGAAGACATAACTATTGGTCGAGTTGATATTTTATAATTTTAATCTGAATACTATTTCATGTAGTGTTTAGTAATTCATATTATATAAAACTTATTCGGATGAATAATTCATCCGAATCATAATCATTAATGACATTCGATATAATTATATAATTATTTTTATAGGGGTATAACCTATTCCCATAACCTATATAGGATATAATTATATAACTTTAAATAAATATGCACTAATGTCTAATATCAACTAGATTATATATTAATTATTCAAACTTTACGTTATATGACGTATTGATATAATAACCTGAGGTATAATACTGATTTGAGATCTAAGTTTATGCAGTCCGAGAAGTTTCACATCGATATCATCTATTTTTAGAACTCCATCGTACTCCACTAGTCGAAATAATGCATTCAATAATGAACTTTTACCTGCACCCGTTCTTCCGACCACTCCAATCTATTTCATTGAAAAATAGATATAATATCAAATAAAATCACAATAATATACATATATATATATATATATATATATATTGGTAACAATTTCGTATAGCATATAATTTAAAACCTTTTCTCCGGCATTGATACTGAAAGTTATATTATCCAACGCTAGACTATCACTGCCTTCGTATTTCAAATACACATTTTCAGCAGTGATTTCGCCATATTTAGGCCAACTTTGGTCCACTTTATTATCTTCAGCTGTCTGCAGAGATGCTTCTGAAGGCAGCTTTGAGTATTCCAAAACTCTTTCTACAGAGATCATCTGCGAAATAAAATAAACTCTGTTGATATATAATATCAATGGTAATATAGTAAAAGTATAATATCAAGATGTTGAAATAATCATATACTATATATATATAGGAAAAGTAACATAATATATGAACTATTATTTTATCTGTTTAAAATTTAAAATAATATAAACGCATATTTGTATCGGTCCAATCAGTTATTAGGAAATATTTCATATTAATTATATTGTTAAATTTAATTATACTAATACTAGTGTAAAAAAAACAGCTGTTGTAAATATTTAATCTACTTTAAAAAGTCGAATAATAATTATAATTATTATTAATAGTATTAATAGTATTAACACTAAATAAATTAACTGGAACTAAAATATAATTTATATTACAAATATATTTATTAATTCTTATATTACTATAATAATCAATTAATAATGTATTTATACATATTTCAAATAGTATTATATTAATAAATTAATAATATGCATTCATTTTGTACCACGTATATAGTAATATTACACGAAATGTACACACTATATTTATTAGAAATTAATTATATTTAAAATATTGTATATGTATTAATATCAATGAACTATAATTAATCGTGAAAGTACATAATTAATTATAAAAAGATGAACTATCATAATCTACGTTGTAAATAACCATGTTTTCTATGTAAATACTCATTCTGATGCAATATTGTAATACACCAAATAAATCTATCGCATAAATAAGACTTATACCTATCATTCCTGTGCTTATACCTGTTGGAATTGTGTTGTGTGTATAATAGTTTATTTATAATCAACAATATATTATATTGTAATAGTAATAATAATTGATAAATATATACTAATTAAAAATTAGAATATATATTTTATCAGTTTTAATAAGTTAATTAAAAGATATCTATCTGATAGATAGTATATACACTGTAAAAAATTAGGGTACAACAACTCATTTTTATAGGGTACGGTAATCGCAAAATCGAATATTATGAGTGATGTACCCTAATTAGGGTACACCATGAACAAATGCATTAGGGTACGATGCAACGCTTATTTAGGGTACATCAATGCTATTAATTAGGGTACACTGTATCAAAAAATGAAAAATGATAGTGATGTACCCTAATTAGGGTACAATATATACAAAATTGTTAGGGTACAGCATTATACATTTTTAGGGTATATAATATCTATTTGTTAGGGTACACCATGTTCAAAAATATCACATTACTCAAATATACCCTAATATAATCAACGCGCGGGGTGGTGGTTGTAAGTATCAACTATAGTTGATACCCTATACACTGTTACATATAAGGGTATAACATTATGAATTATATGGTATAACATATGGAAATACGAATTATACTATACAATTACGTTAAATGGTATAAGATCACATATTATATAGTATAACATTTGATTTTTTTAGTTATACCATATAGTTTAATTGAAATGGTATAAGATCACAAATTTTATAGTATAACATTTGTTTTTTTTTAGTTATACCATATAGCTTAATTTAAATGGTATAAGATTACGAATTATATGGTATAACATTCGTAATCTGTAGTTATACCATTAGCTATTAAATATAATGGTATAACTTTATGAATTATATGGTATACAATATGGAAATAAAATAAGTTATACCATAACATTTTAAAATTAAGTTTATATTTGATTGAAAATAAAATGTATAAGAAATATAATTCATAATAGTATCCTTCATAATATCTTTAATATAACAGTATACTTATTGTTGTATTATATTATTATAGACATAGCATTTATTGCTTCTAATTGCAATTAAACTAGTTTTGAGAAACTATATAGATTCCCCATAGGGAAATATGTATACATATACATATTTCCTATATTTTATATACAAATACTTATAATTATTCGAGTATATATATATATATATATATATATATATATACATAATTCCATTGTATTTATTAACATATTCTATGTCCATCTACACTCAACATGATAAGCATCTATTTTGTAACACATTACAATATACATAAGGTATTTATACTTATGTTATATATATATATATATATATATATACAAATTATATCATATATATATAATAATATAAAAGTTTATATAATATATAATTTTATAATATATTTATATATTATTTACAAAATATATAATTAAATTGTTAGAATATAATTATATAATTATATATATATGTTATAAAGTCAAAGTTGTATATATATCGATTAATGTAATATACATTTAAATGCATTTAGCATTACGTAACAGAAATCGATATATCTACATAAAAACTTTAAACTATATTTCGGTGTCTCGCTCTGTGTTAATTACATAGCCATATAAATGTTTATTTTTCTGATATTTTATATTTTTATCGTCTGTAAAGTATATTTCGTAATTTTTCTATAGAATAAATTCCACTCGGTGAGATTGCTTCATTCTTCGGTCTGCATCTCATCGAGTAGGTACTATTATTCTTATTATAATTATTATTATGTTATATTATTATTATGTTCAACAGGTCTTTACTTTGATTAATAAACTGTATTAGAACATTCACTTTATTACATATATATATATATATATATATATATATATATATATATATATATATATATATATATATTATAAATCATGCTAACTATATGCTATATATTAATATGCAGGAAACTGATGAATTATTTGCAGAATTTCAAATTTCATTTAAAATATTATAAAAACTGCCGGAGAGGAATAGTGAATTGATGGGTATGATAACGCATATAACGTATATACAAAAATATATAAACGAATATATTGATGTAGGCTACTAGGTAGTGCTACTAGGCAAACTAATCAAACAGGTAATTTAGTTATATAATTAATAACATTAGTTAAATATCTATATAAAATAAATATGCAATTATATGTAGACATTTAAAAAAAAAAGAACGTATAAATAAAACTTCAATTAAATATTTATTAATTATTATTATATTTCCATCAGCTATATGCAAAGAACATTTAAAATCCTACCAAGTCCTAGATGAGGAGATGTGCTAAAGGAAATGCAACAAAGGGTCAATAGGAGGACAAAGTGACTTGATGATGTTAATATAGACAGTTTCATTTTTAGTTATTGTATAATACACATTCACTTCAATATTTATTAATTATTGGCATCAATAATAATTTAGGGAACAGCATCAATAATAAATTAGGGTACGGCATCAATAATAATTTAGGGTACAACATCGTTAATAAATTAGGGTACGGCATCAATAATAATTTAGGGTACGGCATCAATAATAAATTAGGGTACGGAATCAATAATAATTTAGGGTACGGCATCAATAATAAATTAGGGTACGGCATCAATAATAATTTAGGGTACAACATTGTTAATAAATTAGGGTACGGCATCAATAATAAATTAGGGTACGGCATCAATAATAATGTAGGGTACAGCATAGTTAATAAATTAGGGTACGACATCAATAATAATTTAGGGTACAACATCGTTAATAAATTAGGGTACATTTAGGGTACAGAAGACTTAAATTTGCTAGGGTACACATCAATCTTTTTAGGGTACAAGTATTCATTTATAGCATGATGGACCCTAATTAGGGTACGGCTATACAGACATGGTTTACACCCTAATTTTTACTACTCTTGTACCCTAATTTTTTACAGTGTATGTGTATGATGTGGTAACTATGTAGGGATAAAGTATATATCTGACATATTTTGTGTATTTTTTTGTATCTTATGTAATAATATTGAATGATATTGTCGTGCATTTATTAATTTCATGTTTTTATTAAGTGTAAAGAATTTTTTTGCTTTTGAAATCGGTAGAAATTATATAATAGGTATACTTTTTTTCAGTATATTTGTTAATTTCAGGTTTCTGTAATTCTAATGAGTGGGTGTAGTATATATTGGATTAACAAATTACTGTTTTTATATTTTCATGTTTTGATATGCTTAGATAATTAGTGACCTTAAGGTTCTGAATTCTGAACTAAATATTGACATGATAGCAAATTATTAATGCCCCGACATTATGATTACACACACTAATATTTAATATATAATAATTAAATAAAAATTAAAAATAATTAACTAATTAAAATTTAATAATTAATTACCAAGTTTAATAAATTAATTTAAATATCTTTAAAGAAGAGATAGTATATCTATATCTATTATATAAAAGAAAGTCTATTTAATTATATATATATATATATATATATATCTATTATATAAAAGAAAGTCTATTTAATTATATATATATATATATATATATATATATATATGTGTGTGTGTGTGTGTATCTGGTGAGGTAACTCGAGAACCGGGGTACGTCGCGAAAATATTTTATACCTGATCTTAATAAATTTGCAACAGTATGGTCTTGGTCCGGAAAATGTTTTGAATTTTTTACCGCGTACCCCAGAAAAACCTGAAAAATTGCCTTTTTGCCATTAAAATGATTTTTTGTCATCCAAAATCTTCGGCGTCGCTTTTTTGAAATATTTTTTTTACATTTTTTCGAACTATTTTTTTGAATTTTTTTTGATTTTTTTTTTGAAATTTTAGGAAATTTTAGAAATTTTTTGAAATATTTTTGAAATATTTTTGACATTTTTTGAAATATTGTTGAAATTTTTTGAAATATTTTTAAACATTTTTTTGAAATTTTTTTAAAAAATATTTTGTAATATTATTTATATTTTTTGTATTTTAAAAAATATTATTTGAAATATTTTTTTATATTTTTCAACTATTCGTTGAAATATTATTATTTTAAGATATAATTAAAATATTATAATTATATAATAAATATATAAATATTATAAGATATAATAATATACTTTTTAAAATATTTGTAGAACATTTATACAAAATATATTTTGTAATATTTGGAAATATTTGTTGTATACTAGGAATACAGAATCAGGAATAGCTATAATTAATAAATAATAGATAGGTAAGCTATCAAACAACGAGTAAAGCAAAGTTGGGTACGGCAAGAAATTCCAAATCAGGAATAGTTATAATTAATAAATGATAGATAGGCAAATAATAAAAAACCGAGCAACGCCGATTTGGAACTGTTTGGGTTTAGGTTTTCAACATATTTTGGAATATTTGAAATATCTGTTGTATTTTTTGAAATATTTGTTATCTAATTTTTTAAATATTAAAAAAAATATGTTTCTACATATGTTTAATTTTATTTAATTGTATATACTAGAAATGTAGGATCAGGAATAGCTATAATTAATAAATAATAAATAGGCAAACAATCAAAAACCGGTGAATGTCGAGTCGAGTATTGTTTGGATTTGGGTTTAGGTTTGAGTTTTCGACATTTTTTTAAAACATATTTTGTAATATTTTAAATATTTTTTGTATTTGTTAGCAATTATATATTTTAGAATAATCAGGAATAGCTATAATTAATAAAAATAAATAGTCAAACAATCAAAAACCTAGCAACGCCGGGTAGGGTATGACTACTAATATGTTGAAATATTTTTTATATTTAAAAAATATTTTTAGACACTTTTTAAAAATATATTTTTTTAATATTTTAAATTATTTTTGTATTTTTGTATTTTTACAAAATATTTTACGAATAAATCTTAAAAAGAACAACGCTAGATCTACATCGGATACAGTTAGATTTATTAAATATTAGTTAGAAGACAACAATTAAAGATTAGCTATGCATAATTAGGAATAACTATAATTAATAATTGATAGGCAAATAATAAAAAAACGAGCAACGTCGGGTTGGTTTCGGCAAACAATTCTAAATCAGGAATAGTTATAATTAATAAAGTATAGATAGGCATATAATTAAAAACCGATCAACGCCGTTTTGGGACGGTTTGGGTTTGGGTTTTCAACATATTTTGTAATATTTGAAATATTTGTTGTATTTTTTAAAATATTTTTTGAAATATTTGTTCACTAATTTTTTAAATATTATAAACAATATTTTTCTATATTTGTTTGTATTTTAAATAAACTTTATTTAATTGTATATACTAGAAATATAGAATCAGAAATTGCCCTAATTAATAAATAATAAATAATAGATAGGCAAACAAACAAAAACCAAGAAATGCCGGGTCGGGTATGGTTTGTTTTTAAAACATATTTTGTAATATTTTATATATTTTTTTGCAATTTTTAGCAATTATATATTTTAGAATAATCAGGAATAGCTATAATTAATAAAAAAATAAATAGGCATTCAAAATCAGGTATGGCTACTAATATGTTGAAATATTTTTTATATTTCTTAAAATATTTTTAGACACTTTTTAAAAATATATTTTGTAATATTTTAAATTATTATTTGTAATCTTACCAAATATTTTACAAATAATCTTAAAAACGAACAACGCTGGGTCTACATCGGATACAGTTAGAATTAGTAAATATTAGTTAGAAGAAAAACATTAAATATTAGCTAAGTATAATCAGGAATAGCTACAATTAATAGGCAAATAATCAAAAACCTAGCAACGCAGGGTAGTGTACGGTTTGTGTTTGGGTTTAGGTTTGGGTTTTAGACATTTTTTTAAAACATATTTTGTAATATTTGAAATATTTGTTGTATTTTTTAACATATTATTTGAAAATGTTTTCTACTTTGTTTTGTATGTCAGCTAACATTTATTTTATTATATATATCAATTAAGAATCAGGAATAGCTATAATTAATATATAATATATAGGAAAATAATCAAAACCGAGCAACGCCGGGTCGGGTACGGCTAGTATATATATATATATATATGTGTGTGTGTGTGTGTGTGTGTATCTGGTGAGGTAACTCGAGAACCGGGGTACGTCGCGAAAATCTGTTATACCCGATCTTAATAAATTTGCAACAGTATGGTCTTGGTCCGGACATTTTTTTGAATTTTTTAACGCGTACCCCAGAAAAAACTAAAAAATGGACTTTTTGCCATTAAAATGATTTTTTGTCATCTAAAATCTTCGGCGTCACTTTTTTGATACATTTTTTTTATATTTTTTCGAAATATTTTTTTGAAATTTTTTTAACATTTTTTGAAATATTTTGAAAATTTGTGAAATATTTTTGAAATTTTTTGAAATATTTTCGAATTTTTTTTGAAATTTTTGAAATATTTTTTTGAAATTTTTGAAATATTTTTTGATATATTTTTAAACATTTTTTGATATATTTTTAAACATTTTTAGAAATATTTTCAAACATTTTTTTGTAATATTATTTATATTATTTGTATTTTTTTTAAATATTATTTGAAATATTTTTTTATATTTTTCAACTAATCGTTGAAATATTATTATTTTAAGATAGAATTAAAATATTATAAATATATAATAATTATATAAAAATTATAAGATATAAATATTATACTTTTTAAAATATTTGTAGAACATTTATAAAAAATATATTTTGTAATATTTGGAAATAATTTGTTGTATACTAGGAATACAGAATCAGGAATAGCTATAATTAATAAATAATAGATAGGCAAACAATCAAAAATCGATCAACGCAGGGAGCGGTTTGGGTTTTCGACATGTATTAAGTAATATTTTGTAATATTGGAAATATGTGTCATATTTTTTTTAATATTATTTGAAATATTTTTCCACTAATTTTTGAGATATTAATAATTGTATAAATTTGTTTAATTTTAGCAACAATTTATGTTATTGTATATGAAAAGTAGAATCATGAATAGCCATAAATAATAAATAATAGATAGGTAAGCTATCAAACAACGAATAAAGCAAAGTTGGGTACGGCAAGAAATTCCAAATCAGGAATAGTTATAATTAATAAATGATAGATAGGCAAATAATAAAAAACCGAGCAACGCCGATTTGGAACTGTTTGGGTTTAGGTTTTCAACATATTTTGGAATATTTGAAATATCTGTTGTATTTTTTGAAATATTTTTTATCTAATTTTTTAAATATTAAAAAAAATATGTTTCTACATATGTTTAATTTTATTTAATTGTATATACTAGAAATATAGGATCAGGAATAGCTCTAATTAATAAATAATAAATAGGCAAACAATCAAAAACCGATAAATGTCGAGACGAATACTGTTTGGATTTGGGTTTAGGTTTGAGTTTTCGACATTTTTTTAAGAATATTTTGTAATATTTTAAATATTTTTTGTATTTTTTAGCAATTATATATTTTAGAATAATCAGGAATAGCTATAATTAATAAAAATAAATAGTCAAACAATCAAAAACCTAGCAACGCCGGGTAGGGTATGACTACTAATATGTTGAAATATTTTTTATATTTAAAAAATATTTGTAGACACTTTTTTAAAATATATTTTATAATATTTTTAATTATTTTTGTATTTTTGTATTTTTACAAAATATTTTACGAATAAATCTTAAAAAGAACAACGCTAGATCTACATCGGATACAGTTAGATTTATTAAATATTAGTTAAAAGACAAAAATTAAAGATTAGCTATGCATAATTAGGAATAGCTATAATTAATAATTGTTAGGCAAATAATTAAAAACCGAGAAACGTCGGGTTGGGTAAGGCAAGTAATTTAAAATCAGGAATAGTTATAATTAATAAATAATAGATAGGAAAACAATCAAAAACCTAGCAACGCCGTGTCGGGACGGTTTGTGTTTTGGTTTTAGACATTTTTTTAAAACATATTTTGTAATAATTGAAACATTAGTTGTATTTTTTAATATATTTTTTAAAATATTTTTCCACTAATTTTTTAAATATTAAAATATTTTTCTACATTTGTTTGTATGTCATCTAACATTTAATTTATTGTATATAATAGTTAGGAAAAAATTAAATATAAATATTTAGCAATGCAGAATTAGTAATAGCTATAATTAATAAATAATAATTGGCAAACAATCGAAAACCGAGCAACGCCAGGTCGGGTACGGTTTGGGTTTAGGTTTGGGATTTCGACATCTTTTTAAAATATATTTTGTAATATTTATTGTATTTTTTAATATATTTTTTGAAATATTTTTCTACTAATTTTCTAAATATTAAAATATTTTTCTACATTTGTTTGTATTTCAGCTAACATTTATTTAATTGTATATATAACAATGAAGAATCAGGAACAGCTATAATTAATAAATAATAGATAGGCAAACAATCAACATCCGAGCAACGCCGGTTTGGGTACGGTTTGGGTTTAAGTTTGGGTTTTAGACATTTTTTAAAACATATTTTGTAATATTTGTAATATTTGTTGCATTTTTTAATATATTTCCACTAATTTGTTAGATATCAAACAAATATTTTTCTATATTTTGTTTGTATTTTAGCTAACATTTATTTTATTGTATATATAGCAATGCATAATCAGGAATAGGTATATAACCTATCTATAATTAATAAATAATAGATAATAGGCAAATAATCAAAAACCGAGCAACGCCGGGTCGGGTACGGCTAGTATATATATATATATTACTAATTTATTATTCAACAAAACATATTGATTATTAAGTACACAAACTTGATGAATAGAATACTGAAATAAAGCAGATCGCTGATGCGAAACATGAAGATAGTAAATCAACCCGCATCACTATCCATCTCGTTAGAGCTTCAAATAGGCCGCAAGCTTCTGTATGTTGATCCTATTGTACGAAAGAGATGCGCTATAATAAATAGTTACGTCATTGTATGACGTCATCATTACGTAATAGGTGGCGCTACCTGATGACTGTCGAACTCGTCTAATAATATATTCTGAACACCGAAAGCTCTGATATCAGTGAGACCCTTCATGGTAGCGCTGACGTGAGAGAATACCGAAGAACTAGCTGTGTGAACGCCGCGATGTTACGTCATATAGTGGTGATGTTACGTCACTCGGGTCAGAGGTTAGCTGCGATGTATATATTACTCGTACACTGACACATGATAATATTGCACATGTAGTCAATAGTATATGTAAAGATGCACAAATAGATAGAATTATGAATTTTATTATCGCCATGGATAAATTCGTTAAAATCGGGAATAAATAAATTTTTTTAATTATGTAATAAGATTAATGATATGTTATTTAGTAACTATGAACAAAAAATATTTATGAAATCAATTTAGCAATAGCACAAAATGCATCTTTATAGCATACCATTTTTAAATAAATTATTTATTTTTAAATCTACATTTATTACTAATATATTATTATATATATCTAGTATAATAACTATTTAAAAAATTAAAAAACAGGATTTTTTTACATATATATATATATATATATATTATTATTATTATTATTATCAGATTTAGGTATAAGTACCTGGGTAATTGTAGAAGCATTGCTGCTTGTCGAGACAATTACCCTTAATTTAACTTGTTGACAGATATCAAATAATTTAATTCCATTATATAAATATAATGGAATGTGAATATTGTGGAATATAAAATATATATATAATAATAATAAGGTTGACTTCCTGTTTAAACTAAGATAAATATAATATGATAACATTGTGATATATATCAACTCGTTATTGATTAAATCATCATTTAATAATTAAATAAACTATAAAATAAAAGATAAAAATAAATAAAATTAGTGTAGTATAAAAAAATAAAAATACAAAAACATCATTAAAATAATTTAAATTTCGATACTAAATGATAATATAATAAATAAACAGATCAGGAAACTATACTAAAACACAACAACAAACTAAGATTTAAAAAAAATATAAATAAAAATTATATAGAAGTCAAAATGATAAAAAGTAATTTTCAATAAATGTCATTAGAATATAAATAAAATAACTATTTATTAATTTTTATATGAGTATAACTTTTATATAGAAGTCTAAAATTATTAACAACAAAATATTGTATTATAAAAGGCAGTAAGAAGATTAACATCATTATTATTATTTTTTATATTTTTTTTTTAAAGTTGTTATTTTTATATAAAGGTCAAGTTAAAAACAAATTATTTTATTAAAGTCATTAAAAAATATTTTGTAAGGATTTTTAAAATTTTTATATAAAGGTCAAGTTTAAAATTATAACTGAGAAGAAAAGAGCAAAACAATGAGGATCATTTTTATATAAAAGTTTAAAAGTATTACAAAAAATATATATTTTATTATAAAAGTCAATAAGAATAAAATGATTATTTTTTTAAAGTTTGTTATTTTTATATATAGGTCTAAAGGGTAAACATAGTTATTTTACTAGAAGAGTAATAAAAACAATTTTTATATAAATGTCAGGTTGAAAATTATAACATAAAAGAAAAGATAAAATATTTTTTGTTATAAATGTAAATGTTTGAATTATTGGATTCATTGTAAATATCGATGAATTTGTCATGAATTTTTTTTGCGAAAATTGATTTTGATTTTGATTTTTTTATGTCAGAGTTTATATTATTCCATGTTTTTGGTCAATTAAAAACTAAAGAAAATAATAAGAAATTTTTTCTGCATACTTCTATTTCAAAAATTAAGGAATCACGAATATTATATATTATATTTTTCTTTTTAAAAAATAATGATGAAGACGAGTAGAATTTATTGTACATGAATATACTAGTGTTTTTTTCAACAAGGTCACAAAATGTAAGAGTATTTATATTTTTTAATAAAATATTAGTATGGTCATGAATTTTTTTATTACAAATTATTCTCAAATTTTGTTGTTGTTGTAAGAGGATACAATTTGTATTAGATATATATGTATTGCCCCATATTATATTAGCATAATTAATGTGAGGAAGGAATAAAGATTTATATATCATTGTTAGAGCTTTTAAATTTAATAATCTTGCGACTTTACTAGTTATCCAGATTATTTTATTCAGTTTAGCTCATATATATGAAATATGATATTTCCAACTTAGTTTGTTATCAATAATTACACCAAGAAATTTTATATTTGTTACCCTTTTTATATTATTTTTATTTATTTGTATAGGGGAAAGTCCCCGATTACCGATCCCCTCCTAATACCGACCCCCTCTCGTATCTCAGTAACTATAAGAGATATAAAAAAATAATATATACATGAACTGTTAGTAATTTAATGATAAATATAAAAATGTATTTTGTTTTAAAAAATATTTAATCCTACAATTTTTATTTGATAAAATGTAATATTCTGTTTTATTTTTTTTAATATTTGAATAATAACTTTTTTTAAATCATTGTAAATACTTTATTAATTAAAAGAAAACTTGATTTTGTACATAATATTGTAGAACAATAAAATGTTTATAACTATTATAAAAATAATTGAATTTGAATAATTATTAACCAATATATCTTAATTATAGCAACCCATATTATTTTCCTATTACCGACCCCCTAAATTACCCTAATACCGACCCCATGTGATTTATAATATCCAATCAAAATAGATTCGTATTTTACTTTAAAAAATGTCGTAAGTTGTTTATGTATCATTGATATAGATCTAGGATTCATAATTCCAGTTGATTATATACATACTGATTAATAAATAAATATTAAATAATAATATAAAATATTTTAATATAATTACTATAAAGTTTAAATTTAAATTTAATATTACTATTAAAACATAAATTCAATACAAAATAAATTACGTCATGTTATAATTAATTATAGTTATGTATATCTACTCTTTTTATTGGATATTATAATACTACAATTATTTATACTACGATTATTTTAGGGGGTTGGTAATAAGGGAAGGGGTCGGTATTAGGCACATGTATCCGATTACCGACCCCCCTATTTATTCTTGTAAATATTATTATATCAAAAATTTAAAATAGCCACTTTATTCATTGCCATAATATTACCCTAATTACAAAATTTCAATTAAAGATATTTAATATTGAATAAGTTATCACAAATAATCATTTGGGGTCGGTAATCGGGGACTTTCCCCTATTCATGTTTTATTTACAATTAAATAGAATGTAATTGGTTTTATCAGTATTCAATGATAACCGGTTATCAATAAACCAGTTATTTAATTTAGATAATTCCATATTTATATTTCTTGATAATGAAACAATTGAACTATCATAAATAAATAATGTGGTATCGTCAGCAAACATGGTAAATTTAAATATATTAGATACATTTACTAAATCATTAATATATATTAAAAATAAAATAGGTCCAAGAATAGTTCCTTGGGGTACTCCACAATTTATAGTAGTGATGTCTGAGTATACATCATTATATAATACAATTTGAGATTGATCAGATAAATAATTTGTTAACCATTTTAGTGGTATACCACGGATGCCAATATTTTCTAACTATTTAATTAAAATTGAATGGTTTACTGTATCAAATGCTTTTCTGAATTCAATAAAGATAGATGCAAATATTTTATTAGAATTAATACTTTTGGTAATTTGTGATTGCAGATTAAATATTGCATCAGTTATATTTAATTGTTTACGAAATCCAAATTGTGAGTTATTTATAATATTGTGTTTTTCTAAAAAGATTATTATTTTTGTGTAAAATATTTTTTCAAGTACTTTAGAAAATTGATTAGTTAACGATATTAGTCTATAGTTATTAAAATCATGTTTATTTATATTTTTATAAAATGGTACAATTTTTGCTGATTTTAACGATAATAGTATTATACGGATGAAAAAGATGTATTAAAAAGATACAGTAACGGGTGTAGTATATATGGAGATATGATTTTTAGAAAATCCATATTAAAATTAAAAGTATCTAGTGATTTTTTCGGTTTAAAATTGTTAAAAACATTTATTAAATCGTCAGAAGTGATGGGAGATAAAAAAAACTGGAATTATTTGGGATGTTAAGATATTTGATAATATTGTTGGTTTCTGTTTTTTCTATTGATGAATCTAATTTTTTTCCAATATTACTAAAGTAAGTATTGAATTCGTTTGCAATTGATTTAATATTAGTGATTATATTATTATCTAAATTTAAAGAGTTGCAAAGGGGAATGTATATATTTGATATAAATCCATTTATTGTTTTCAATGAATTTTTAATTGTTAACATTATCTATAAGTTCAGAATAATATTTTTTTTTCAGAATATTAATTTTTGTTGTTAAATTATTTTTATACGCTTTATACAAAATTAATGATTCAATAGTATTTGATTTTAGATATTTATAATATAATTTTTAAGTTTTTAAGTTTTTTTTCTTCATTGTTTCTTTATTTCGATAGTTTTTATTTCGATATTTGTAATCCACGGATTTAGTGATTTCATTTTTATTTTAATTTTCTTTTTGGACAATATTTATTAAATTTATCTACTACAAAATTTTGAAATAAATTCCATGATATTTCCATATCATCACATTCAATAAAATTCCAATTTACTTCAGATAAAAAATTGCAAAGTAAATTTAAATTTGATTCACTTGTATTGTTAATTAGTTTATAAATTAGTTTTCATGTTTCTTAACTTTATTTGATATTATAGTAAAAATAGGAAAATGATCTGATATATCTGATATTATTATACCTGAATTAACATTTGCAAGGTCATTGTTGTAGAATATATTCTCGATAATTGAAACTTTATCTTTCGTAATTCTAGTTGGCTTGTTAATTAGGTTATAACATCCAATTTCATTCATTGAATTTATAAAATCTTTAGTTGTATTGCATTTTGTGTAATTTAAAATATCTATATTAAAATCACCACATATAAAAAGGTTTTTATTTGTATTATTAAAATGTGTTGTAATATAATTATTAAGAGATAAAAATGAATTAAAATCTAAAGATGGTGCTCTATAAATCAAACAAATACACATTTTATTATGTTCATCATCTATTTCGAGAATTATACTTTGAAAATAATTGTTGGTAAATATATCTATTATTTTAACACTAAATTGTTTTCTTATATAAAATAATACCCCACCTGCATGCTTATGCTTATGCTTTCTAATATATTAGAGACATATGCATTATAATTAGGGATATTATAAATAAATGTGTTATTATCATTGATCCAAGATTCACTAATAGCTATATATATCAAATTCATAATTTAAAGAATTTAAGAATATTATTAGATTATCTAAATTATTTGAAATACTACGAATATTTATATGTATTATAGAGAAACATTTATTTTTATTTAGTATATTGTTTATAAATTCTTTATGAGTATAATACATCCTATAACACATCCTAACTAGTGGCTTCGAGTCGTCTGACATCCACTGAACTGGATATGTAGTATTTGCGTAAGTAACCCGCCGCCACAACCATGGGTACGAGGGCGAATAGACAAACGGGGTTAATGAAACAGGAAACAAGTGCACTCAGTATGCCCTGGATTGCCAACTGAAAAGTTTCATCTCATTAGGAATATTGAATATACACATTTCACTTCATTTGGAAAATATAACTTGATAGTTTATTTAGTTAGTAAGTAATAATTATGAATATTCATAATTATTAAAAACATTCATTAAAAACATATGTTTTAAGTTGTAGTAGTAATATTACCCTAAATAAATCATTATAAATTTCTGACATATTTTCATCTAAAATTCCAATATCTTTTGAAAATCGATTTAAAATTCGACCTGTTTTAAAAAAAGAAATTATATTCCCATATTTGGTACATAATAAAAATATTAACATATATAATTACAGTAGGATAATATGATAATATATATACATAATCTATTATGACATTACATAACCTAGCGGGTTGGTGTCGAAGAAGTGAATAGGGCTCCTTACTACCGAATGTAAAATAGAATTGTGCAGCACTTTTGCCGATTTTATAAGAATGTAAGGCATAGATATTTGATTTAAAGTACCTAGAATTGTGTAATTAATAATGTTGAAAATGTTGATATTTAATAAATATATAAATTCATTCTCCTAATTCTACAATAATATTATATTACAAAAGGTATACGTTATCATTTTTAAACGATATTTTTAACTATTTTTTGTAATAATTATTTAAAAAGTAATATTTTTGATGTTATTAATAATTCATAACATAATTAAAACACACACATTTAATAATATATTATTTGAATTAATGTCTATACATTATGTGTTGCAAGAAAAATGTAACATATAGGTAACATACCTATATTATGCTAAATAAGTAAGTAATTTTCTATTTAATTTTAAATATCTCGAGAAAAAAATATTTGTAAAAGAATTAAAATAATACATTTTAATACTAATAAAACTTTAATTGTGTTAATTAATAAATCAATTATTATATATTTTATTTATAACATTGGGGATTATTTAAAATTATCTTTATCTATATATTTATATATAATTATTAGTTTATATATTTTAATATTTCAACAAAATATAATTATAATATTACAATAAAAATTACATTATTTTTTTATAATCTAATAAAATTTACTTTGAATACAATATTAAACTTATAATTATTAAGAAAAACAATTATTAAATAAATAATTATAAAGATTATAATATTAAAATTTCAATTTAAAGTTTTGATAAAAGATAATCAAAAGTTATAAAAAAAATTCTATATTCATATAATTTCGAATAAATCTGTTTACGATCAAATGATTATCTAAATAATACAAATCCATTAATATTAGTAATTATTATAGTGAAATTGCAATAAGATACAATTGACAGGACTGTGTTTGTTTAGATAATCCAAACATTAGCTTATGCATGATCACATATTAACTCCGTATACGGGGTATAGTGTGTATTGTGTTTTTAGATAATTGTTTGTTTATAAATAAAGTATAGATACAATGTTTTATTATACAAAGACTGATACACTTTTAATTGAAGAAATGTTCATCTATATATATAATTATAATGATATATAATTGTTATGTATGGAAGAAACAATACATTAATAACATATAGATAATAAATATTTGGCGATATTATAATACTACATTATGTCGATAATTATATATCGCTCAAATGAGTTAATCGTATATGTATATATTTATAATGAATTTCTAAATGTACATTTTTTAATTTTGAACAATATAAATAATAAGTCGTAAGTTAATATGATATAATTTAAATGGGACGACAAATATGGTAACTTATCAACTAATATCTTAATTTTGATAGATAAAACGATTTTTTAAAATTAAAAAGATACAATTTTTACCCGAAAAATCAGAAATGATAACTAACTGTAATTATTAGGTAACCCTTTTTAGCTTTTCGTGATTTCAATATATACCATTCGTATATATGATACATTATACTATTTTATTTATGTTTAAAATTATCAAGAAGAGGTACATTAATCAAAGGATAAGACTAACGATAACAATTTAATCTATATAAATAAACTAGTTTATAGCTATATATATATATAGGAATACATTTCTACATTTTAAATGAATAACACATAATATTGTCATCGGTAACAAATAAGATAAACTAAATTCAAAAGTACAATTTCTTGAACAAGAACTTTAAATACCAAGTCAAAAATAATTAAAAATAGAAATTGAAAAATCCAATAAAATAATAATCATTAAAGTTAATATTTAAATAAATATTATTAGATTATTAAAGGTTAAATACAATTACAAAATAAATATATAAATATAATTAATATAATATATTATAAACGAGTAATAAATTTAATTAATTTAATTAATTTTCTTATAATATAATACTAACATAATACAATTAAAATAATTATATATCCAGTATATGTATATGAAAATTCTTTAATATCTATATTGAAAAATAGATCAGAAGTGTTCAATGATATAGTTTCATTTCGGTTAATATCCATCTCTCTATATTCAACCCTAGATAATAGTACAGAGACTAAATGTGTAATATATTAAATTATAACTAATTATATTACAAATGTACAGTTTAAAATATCTACCTATAATCATTACTAGGGGAGAGTACTCTAATATCGACATGCACGTAATATCGATACCCTAGAGATCACCTAAAATATAATTCCAATAAAAAAATAATTAATGTATGAAATGTTAATCAATATAATTCTAATTCATATAAGTATAATTTTTTTTTTAATATTTATATTTTTTTAATTATAAACAAAAAAACTGATTTTTTCGTCACAACTCTAAATTTATTAAATTTTTGAAGTATAATATCGATTCTCAATCATTTGAAAATTTATATATTTTAAATATTTTAAATACATTGTATAGATCTAATTATATTTTACAATGTGCCGAAAATATTTTGTATTATTCATAATTTGTTACAAAGTTATTGATGTTTACCTATAGGTAAATTTATAAGAAACATACAGTTTAATAATACCGACACCCTAATTGCACGTAATATCGACACCCTTTAACCAATCAGCGTTATTTGTTTATAATGTGCGTGCGTTATGATTATATTCATAAATTAATTACAATACCTAATAATATATACATATACTTGGAATTTATTCTACTTGAAATTAAATAGTCTTTCAGAAACTATATAAAACTCCTATGTATACATATATGTACAATATTCGCATTATGATTAAGTAATTTAAAACTTAATATTTATAATATAATATTAAATATTAAATATTTTCAAAAATTAATTATAGGAAAACAACGTATGAATAGCGTGTGTTAACTAGAAGTAACGCATATTTAATTCTGATTGGATAGTGGATATTAAATAATATATTGTATATCTAAATATCGATATATTTAGGGTGTCGATATTATGTACAAAGGTGTCGGTATTCGAGGCAGTTCCTGTAATATCGACCCCTGTTATCTCATAATTAAACAAACTAAATTAAATTTTATAATAGCTATTATATGTATATACCTACTTAATACTTATAAATAAAATTTGAAAATATTTAATTGATAAATAATAAAGTTATGGTGATTTATTGTTAGGTTGTCGGTATTCAAGTACTCTCCCCTACTACAACTACTACTAATACTACTACTACTACTACAACAACTACTACTACTACTACCACTATTACTATTTCTACTAATAAAATTATAATTATCTGAATAATACATTTAATATGCTACTATCAGTAGTAATACAAATTATATTACTAATATGTACATTTCACTTTACCTAGCAATTATTATATTATAATTCTATTATATAATACTTAATGTACTTACCACTTTGCTAAGAACCAGTCAATAAATATAAACATAAATCTATTAATAAAACCAATGATTAAAATGGAAATCATAAAAAATAAATTGGATCCCGATGTAAAATATTCGTAATATACACTCAATTTTATAGCTCCCTCATTTGAATCTTCTATTTGAATTTTTATTTTATTTTCTTCAACAATCTAATTTATTATATGTATATATAATATATATTATTATATATTATATTATATATATATATAAATAGTTTAATTCCTAAATTTAATTATATAATAAAATCAATATACTATTGATGGATATACATTATATTCTGATGGAAATTAAGTTGAATAATATGTTCATATTAAAATAGTTTTAATTATGATATTACTAGTTAACACTATTTTTAATTATTTATATAGTTGTAATATTATATATGGTATAATATAACGGTATATTAAATATTGTAATATATAAATATTATAATACACTAACTTTTAATTCTATTTTATTATTTGCATCTAAAATTTAGAAATATTAAATTATTTTCATATCTCAATGTATTATTAACTATTATTTACTATTATAATAATTATATATTCATGTTAACATAATACAATTGTATTATATGTAAATCTATTCAATTATATTATTATAAAAATAAATGTTATCAAACCTTTTCCTGTAAACTTATTGGGAGAAATATCCTCATCATCATTCAGAACTTTCTTACACAAATATTTATTAATGTCTAAACCGGAATTTAATAAATTTTCATAAGTTTCGAATAAATAAATGTTACCCTAATAAATAATATCATAAATATTACATATATATATATATATATATATAATATTAAACTATATTTAATAATAATACCAATGATATAAATATAGTAGGTATAACCTAGTATATTTATCTATGTAACATATATTTAAACATATAAATATTACAATATATTGATAGCTTCAAATGAGATGATAACATTATATTATTTAATACCTCGTCCATAATTATAATTTTATCCATTTCTTTGATGAATTGTATTTGATGTGTTACTAATATTCTTGTTTTATCTTTAAGGTATCCTTTTATACAACTATATTAGATACACATCATTAATTATAATATTATATATATATATATAAATTATAAATATACATACATTTATAAATTTGAATGAGAGTACATCTCACAGTTGAATATTATCTTTAAATATATGATACCCAATGTCAGAAAATGTAATTATGATATATTATATTGGTATTGTTGAGATATTAAAAAGTACACTTCATCATAACGAAATCTTATTTACATAATACAATGTCAACAGCATTCTAGTATTATATATATATGTGTGTGTGTGTGTGTGTGTGTGTGTGTGTGTGTGTGTGTGTGTGTTATAAAGTCAAAGTTGTAGATATATCGATTATTATAATATACATTTAAATGCATTTAGAATTACGATATATCTAGATATCAGAAATCGATATATCTACATAAAAACTTTAAACTAGATGTCGGTGTCACTATGTGTTAATTACATAGCCATAGCCATGTACATATTTAGTTATCTAGTAGTTTATATTTTTATCGTCTGTAAAGTATAGTTCATTAATTGTCTATATAATACATTCCACTCGGTGAGAATACCTCATTCTTCGTTCTGCATCTTATCGGGTAGGTATATTATTATTATTATTGTTGTTATATTATTATTGTTATATTCAACAGGTTTTTGTTATCAATAAATTATATAAACGAACTTCACTTTTTTACAATTGGCGATGCGAACAGGATATATATATATAACTATCGTTATACAATGTAATAATTATAACTTCGCTATTCACCAACTCGTTAAATATAGTACGTCCGACAGAAGCATCAATAGCAGCAAGAGGATCGTCTAGCAGTATGATATCACTATCAGAATATATCGCTCTAGCCAGACTAAGTCTCGATCTTTGTCCTCCCGATAACGACATGCCTCTTTCTCCGACTAATGTGCAATCATGTTCCTTCATCCCATCCAAATCCTGCATTGTAATACGTGTAGAATATTATAATATTATTTTATTATAATACTATACTAGGCGATGTATTATAATATAATCTGTATTTAATAAATTATAATTAGTATATATATATGAATTTTATGTAAACTTTTTTATCCTTTTTATATTTGTATTTATAAATTATAGAATAATACACACATATTAAAATATATTAAGTCATTAAACGTAATTACAATTAATACATTTAATATTTCAGTAGTAATATTAATCTACTTTTTAGAATTTTATTTTCCAGAAGTCACAAATATATATATGCGTAGTTTTTTTCCTATTTAAGGTTTTTTAAGTTTCGAATATACTCTACTATTTGTTAAGATTATCTAATAATTACCTTTTCAAAACATACGGATTCAATTACTCGTCTATATTTATTAATTTCGAAAGTTTTTCCGAAAAGAATATTCTGACGAATGGAAGACGAGAATATCCACGGTTCTTGAGGAACAAGGGATAATGTCGATTTGTAGATTTCAACTGAACTCTCCCTCGTTAGTGGCAATTCTCCGAGAAGAGCCATCAGTAAAGAGGACTGTTCAAATATGTGTATATATATATATATATATATATATATATATATACATGGATATGTATGAATATAATGTATGTACTTCCATATACTATAATAGTTATAAGTTCATTATATTTAATTATCATTTAATTATTATCAAATATGCTTATTCAGTATTACTAAAACCATTGAACTTGGAGAGAAAGTGAATTGATGACTAGAGGCTGAGGTATTTTGAACAGTTTAAAAAGTTCTTACTAATATTTAACATAATTTAATTACATTTTTATAATTTTTTTTAATATTATTTTTGATATATTGAAATATAGATTTAGACTGACATCGGCCCCCAATATGTCACGTGACTAACCGAGATTTAAAGTAAACAATGCGTATAGGGCTTATATAATATCATATTAATATATAAACATAGGGTATTGTGATTTGTATGTATATATAAAACAGGAATTCACTACTTCGTGAATACTTTACTAAGAAATATAAAGCCAGCCGCGAAATGTTTATTTTAACTTTTGTTTGACACGTGAATTATTGGGGGCCGATGTCAGTATTCAGCGAAATATAGATCACATCCCCTATAGGTATATACAGCTGTATATAGAATTATAGAAAAAGTTGCTAAGTAATGTTATAACAAGAATATAAACATAATATAAATCAGACATGATAAATAGTTTAATATCGAAAAAGAGAGAGATATATATATATATATATATATATATATATTATATATATATATATATATATATATATATATATATATATATATTATATATATATATATATATATAAATTATTTGTGTTGTTTTTATATTTTCTTAAAGCCATATTTTCACTTAAATCCTATACAATCTAAAGCGATGATTTGATAATAAAAACCTTTCCGGATCCAACACTTCCTATAACTGCTATCAAATCTCCTCTTTTTATACTTAAGTTGATATCTTCTAGCATAGCAACTCTACCTTTATTCTAATTATACAAGTAACGTAATATTGTTATGAGAATATTATGTGTATGTCCATGTATTGACAATTTATTATAATGTTAATAATTAGTATTAAGTTATATATATATATAAATAATTAAATAAAAATACCAGTGTCTTATTTTGAAACCTCTAAGTATATAGAATATTGAAAATTAATCATAAATGAAAAAAAATAATTAAATTAAATTGATCCAACAAACCATATATTATATATATATATATATATATATATATACCTAAATATATTCATGTATTCGTATAAATAAATGGTATTAAAAAAAATAATAAATTTATTATCTATTAATTACATTAATATGTTTCAAGTTGACAATAATATAAAATAATAAAATTAAAGTGAATTCTAGATTAACATAAAATACTGACATTTTTCCAATCCGTGGAGACATTCGTCATACGTATAGCGATATCATCATTGTCATCTCGTTCACTGATATGTGTATCGTTATCTTCTATATTTAATAATGTATCGTATTCTTCCAATTCTAAAAAATCCTTTAGAATTTAATTCAATTAAATATACATTTTTATTAGAATGTAAAACCAATAGGTATTAGTGAATACTATAAAGTATGCGTAATAATCACGTGGTATTCACGTAATAGTTACGTGGTATTCACGTAATAGGCACGTGGTATTCACGTAATATACACTTTTTTTGCGTAAACATTTAAATAAAACAACAACAAAAAGGCATAGACACATCTAAATAAAAGTATCTTAAAATCACCCAATTAATATAATATAAAACATGATGTTAAACGAATATATCATAATAAATTGTATTAACATACCTACTAGTTTAGTAGGTATGTATTGCAATATTTTAACTTTGAAACGATCTTCTATCAAGTTAACTAAAATGTTAGAGGGAAACCCACTTACTTTACGGCAACTTGCCTGAAATATAATAACTTTATAAGGGGTATCCCATTACAACTTGATAGAAAATAGTTTTAAAGTAATAATAAGTTGCCGGAAAATCTAGTAGTGGGATACCTCCTTTATATATTTGTATTTTATTTTGATAAACTATATATGTGGGTGTAAGATTAAGTGTTTTGGAATTAAATTGTTAATATTCTGTTGCACTTTTAAGTGGTCATATTTTGCATACAACTGCACTTAATCTGACTCTCTTGCTAAGGCTCCAAGCGCCATACCCTGGTAAACCATCTCAACTAATGTACTAAACTTGCAAGAGGGGGCCAGGAGAGGAGACAGGCACCACCCGGCTTATCTGCCTTCAGAAAGAATCATGATGAACAACAACATTTATAAATCTAACATGCCGGATCGGCCGTGCCTCGGATTAACAACGACCGGGCAGATGTGGAAAGTTAGAGGAACTATCTAGAGAACTTGACCGTTACAGGTGGGATGTAATTTGACTGTCAGAGATAAGATAGTTAGGAACTGGTGAAGAAACTACAGATAATGGACACACATTCTTGTATAGTGAACAAGAACAACTGAAACGACATGGAGTAGGAATTTTAATCAGGAAAGAATTAATTAATTCCATACTTGACTATAATATGATTTCCAGCCGAATTATTTCCGTTCAAATAGCAGCCAAACCAATGAACATAACCATAATACTGGTATATGCACCGATTTCAGAATATTCCGATGAAGAAATCGAAGTATTTTACGAACTCATAGAAGAAACTATACCAAATACACCTAAAAAGGACTGTTTAGATATTCTTGGCGACTGGAATGTAAAAGCACGAGCAGATGCACATATTACATGGCCTACATCTATTGGTCGCTTTGGCCATGGTTCAACAAACTATCGAGGTAATAAATGATTAGAGTTTGCTGAAAAACATAAATTTGTTCTCGCAAATACACTATACAATCACAAGAATTCTAGAAGAACCATATGACATGCTCCGAATGGATAAACACATAACCAAATTGACTAAATACTGACTCCTCAGCGATTTAAGTAAAGTATAATTACTACTATTACAAGCACGTATCCCGGAGCTGATATTGGCAGTTACCACGATTTAATATTATGCAACGTCAAATTGAAATTGTGTATAAGGAAAAATACAGTTACAAATAGAATTAGTTTTGATCTAGATAAACTGGAAAACGTAACTACTGATAATAATTACAAAGTAAAACTTTGTCTTGAGCTTTCACGAGTGAAAATAAATGAGAATGACATTACTGAAACTTGCAACATGATTGAAAAAGGCATCCTGCTAACAGCTGACAAAGTAATCGCTAAATATAGAACAAATAAACAGCCATGGATAAATAACGATATTCTGTATATTTGTGACTATAGACGAAAACTAAAAGAAGCAACGAAATTAAATCCTGAAATGAAAGAAAATTATAAACAGATAAATATCATAATTCGTAAATTAATGAAGAACGCTAAAGAAATCTGGATTCAATCTCAATGTACCAGCATAAATGAAGACATGTCAAAAGGAAGAGCTAATAAAAAAGCTTACCAAACATTAAAAATACTGACAAAGTCAACAAGGCGAAAAACAATGATAATCTTAGACAACAATAACAAACCTGTCGCCGAAAATACAGCACTGTTGAAGACATGGACTGAATATTGTAAATATTTATACAATTATAAAATTAGACCAGACAATGACCTACTAACACCAAATAAGATAAATAGCAATGAAGATTCACTTCCAATACTTGAATTCGAAGTCCGTAATGCGATTTTTACTCTAATAATGGTAAATTTCCGGGTCCTGATTGTGGTCAATAAGTCCATGATATTCCAAGTGAACTTTTAAAACTCGGAGGAGAAAGCATTATTAAAATATTTACAATAATCTGTCAGCAAATATGGAAAACAAAAAAGCGGCCAGACCAATGGACTAAATCACTTATTATACCCATAATTTAAAAAGCTGACTCACGAAAATTTGCTAATTACCGAACGCTAAGCCTGATATCACATTCGAGCAAAATACTCCTATGAATAATTCTAAATCAACTAAACCCGTAAGCAGAAACAATCCTAGCAGAAGAACAGGCAGGTTTTCGAAAATCACGAAGTACAATCGAACAAATACTAATTGCAGAATACTCATGGAAAAGCACATAGAAACCCGTAAAGATGTATACCACAACTTTATTGATTTTAAAAAGGCATTCGATCAAGTATGGCACAAGGGTTTATGGCAAAGCATGGCAAATTTTGGGATATCTCAAGAGATTATCCATATAATAAAATCATTATATGATAATTCAAGCAGTGTAGTTCTCATCAATAATATAACTGGAAGCTTCTTCAATACAACTGTTGGAGTTAGACAGGGCTGCTTACTTTCGCCGGTATTGTTCAACATATTCCTAGAAAAAATCATGTTGAGAATCGATAATTAATTTTAAAAACCGAACTGAATCAATCCGTACCAAACCATAACAACATTAATTTGATAACTTCAAATATTATAAAATACACGATATTTTGAGAACCGAATCGAACCGAATAATTAAGTATTTGATATTTTAGATCGATGATTTGAAATGTTACAGTACTATTGCAAAGGCTTCGCTGTAGATAGCGAGAAAATATTCCCTGAAGATAGAGAAATGATATCGGAAAATTAAATAGTCTATCTAGTATAAATATACAAACTATTATTTATAAAAGCTGATAAATCATTAAACGGGGGTTCTCTTTATTATATAATTCTTATTAAAGGGTTTTCTTTTTATATATATATAAATATAGCTTTGGAGCATATTTTAAGATTTAAATATGCACTCATCTTAGTGAAGATTTGAAGCAAGTTAAAGTTTTCTATTTATTTATGAACAGTTTTGAACCTTTGAATTATTTTACAAATGAACTTTGAACGTTATATATATTTTAAATGAAGCTTTGAATCATCAGTAATTGGATTCATTTCATTCACTATTACCCACTATTATCTACATGCATAACACTATAATATTAGGTATTAATAATGCCCAAGTATGCGTGAATAGTAGTAATGAGGGGATTTTGGTCGATGGCAATATAATCACAACGGTAATAGATATTACAATATTTTGAATCAACGAACTGGATATAATGTTAATGTTACGTAATATTTTAAAACATATTTAATATAAATTAAATATATTGAATAATATTATCGATTAAGTAAAAAAGTGAATTTTCTGCTATATTATTGTAATAAATAGCAGAGAGTTAATGGTAAATTACAACACAATTAATGAAATGTTTATGATAATTTTGTTTATATTAAATTACTCAATATTTAACATATAATAAAAATCAATTAAAAATATTAATTAATAATTTAATAAAGATAACATAATAATACTATATGCGATGCATGGATTTGTATCGATATCATACGGGGGTTTTGGTCAATGAATCAATTCATTCAACGATCAAAAATTGGCATTATTAAATTCTCTAAATATTATACAAATTAAGATCGTTCCATTGAATTAAAGTTAAGATTAAGTAGAAAAGTAATAAACGTATTATTAAAAGTATATATATGTAATAAGTAGTTTTTAAAAATAATAAACACATTTATTAAAATGTTGAATATATATATATAAGTAAAATTGCGTGTGTATTACATGTCATCATCGAATTATAGAATTATCACCTAATAAATCATCGAATTTGTTAATACGTTAGGCGACACCTATTAGCACAATCGGAACTATCCACCAAAACCCTCTCACGTACCATATTTCACTGATTTTTACTAGTATTATTAGAACTGATAATACATAAATGTATTATTATAATTTACAAATTTATGATAGCTATTTATTAGATTAATATATTGTTAATAATTCTAAAATTAAAATACTAATATTCATTATTCATAAAGTACTGGCAAGTGACTATAGTAAGTGCCAAATTAGATCATCAAAACCTCTCATGTCCCCTATATATGGAATAATGGGAGATACTTCAGCATTTTTTATAAAAGCATATACCTTATATGAAATACTAAATATATATATATATATCATTTTACGCACTAAATATAAATAGCATACTATAATATATATATATCATAATTAATAAAATGGATACACTTTAATTAACGGATACATCTAAATTTTGACAGGAAAATTGTTATTCAACAATTACAAAATTAAAAGTGAGTATATATAATGTGTATACACAAATATATTTAAATATATTTAAAAACATGTCTCCCTAAAAATGTATTTCACGTTGGAATTTTAATTAATTTACCTGAATTCTCTTTATCGATACGTTGATTTCATTCAGAGCCACCATGGCCCAAGGAAACATAATGGACACGTCAAGTCGTATCATATTGTACATCATGATAATCGTGAACAGGGTACTGGACAATAGGGTACCACCCAGAAGTACGAATGCCATGATGTGTACGAAACAAGATATTTTAATCGTTAAAAATGTCGGAGTTGATATCATTATTGCTTTATACATCGTATTCTTGAGTAATTCTTTATATTCCATTCTATTTGAGTTTTATTTTTAATTAGTTTCAAATTATAAATAAACAATTCTCAAAATTAATATATATATATATATATATATATATATATATATATATATTAATTTAACTATAATAATATTATAATATTATTATAAAAAAATTGTTTACGGAATTAATTTATATATTATAATTCCATATTGTAACATTATACAAATTTAAACTAATAAGAAATAAAATATGAACAGAACATATATATATATATATATATATATATATATAATGTTATAACGTGAAGTATGCGGGTATATATTTTAATGTAATATATATTTAAATATTCTTGTTATTACATAAATAATTGATATATTCATCCACAGATTATTTGTGGATTCGGTTGATTTTATAGGCATAGAAATGTGTATATTTATATTTTTATATTTAAATGTTTTTAGTATGTACATTATTGTCATTCGTGTTTTATTTAATTTTTGTTTAAAAAGCCGATTGGTAGGATCAATTCATTCCATTTTGCGTCTCATCGGGTTTGTATATATTGTTATTATTATTGTTATTTTCTTCGCAAGGTGTTTAATAAAGGTGTACTAATATTACAATTTGTGACAATTAGTGCTGCGAACAGGATGGAATATCCCCTGTTCGCAGAACAACTAGTAACAAAGTTGATTGTTCGTATATACAATAATGGCAGTACCAATATGTACCAACCCAGTTATATCCAGAATCGAATGCACCAATCTCATAGAGTGGTATACCGTTTATAGAAAAATAATAAAAAAATATGAATAATAGGAATTTACAAATGAAAACATTTAAATACAAATATATAAAAATGTCTTGGATAGGCCTATGCAATCAACTTAGCATGAAGATAAAATAAAAATCTGTGTGTGAAAATATATCGATTATATTATGTGTTAACAACTGTAAATTCAATTAAATTCAATATTAATTTATAAAAAAATATAAATATATTTATTTCAATATCCCAGTATTCAATACTCGTTTTTAACTTGGATTTATCTCGAGATTAAACTCGTATTTAGCCTGCTAATTTAGTAACACTATTAACACCAGCTAGATCCAAGTTCACTCGAGTTAAATCCCAGTTAAATCCAAGTTTAACTCTAGCTAAATCCCAGTTAAATCCAAGTTTAACAAAATTCAAATTATTCACATTGATATTTATATTATATCTATATATTAAGTATACCTATTAATATATTATACCTAATAATTTATATTTTATTATTATCTATATATCTATATATTATGGCTAGATAAGTAATTTTCATATTAATTTTATATCAGTTTTATTTCGGCGAAACTATAGATCTATACTATTATACTTATATGTTACATCATGTATGATATATCCCATATATATATATCCTCTATATATGTACCCTTATATATAAGTATGATCCCTAAATACTTATATGATATTAATTATTTTATAAGTATTTATAAATATATGGTATTTTATATATATATTATAGTTATACATTGTTATATATAGGTTAAATAAATTTGTTTAATATAATAAATTTATCAAAAAATATTCAATATTTTTTATTTATTTTTAATAGATTCAATAAATTTACCTAAATTTAATAAAATAATAAAAAATTAAATAATTGATAATATTTATAGATAAATATTGTGGACTAAAAAATAACTTGTATTAAACTGGGATATAATGATATAAGTTGCAACTAGTTAAATATGGATCCGCTAAATCCAAGTTGATCTTAGTTTAAAAAAATGACTTGGATTAAACTGTGATATAATGATCCAAATTTCAACTAGTTAAATATGGATCAGATAAGTTTACACCACCTAGATCACAGTTTGGACCAGATTCCCCCAGTTTCCCAGTTAGATCCAAGTTAAACACTAGTATTAAATACTGGGATATATATATATATATATATATATATATATATATATTTATATCGAGTTGTAACTTTCTTAGTTTATATATAAGATCGCAGTAGACATTTTCCCAGCAGAATAATTTAATGACTCTTATTCCGGCGATAATTTCACTCATTAAAGTAATCCTCTTGTCTGTACATTCGGCTATTCGTTTCCTATTTACATTGTTGAAGTTACGTAATACAATTTCGCGCGTAACGATTGGCTTACCTGAATCGTTTGAATCGATGACTAAGCAAAGACTGAATAGCGATTATGATAATTAGAGATCCGTATCCAAAAGCAGACGACCAGCCATAGTTGTAATGAAGAATTGCGTACGAGATACATAACATAAACGGTGATATAGCTACGAACGGAAGCCTCATCAATAACTGTAGATAATTGGTTACATGATCACGTATAGCTTATAAATAATATAATGAGATAAAGATAATACTAGGAAATGTGTGTGAATGGATTATATATATATATTTATTTTATATTTATTTAAATAATTTGTACTCGAACGCAATTTGTTTGGTTTTGGTATTTAATAATGTTTTGAATTTAATATACTTTTCTCATCAGAAATGTACAATGATTTATTTTCAGATAGACTAAATTAATATTTCAGACACATATAGGAATGAAGGATCTATTTTAAATTATATAATAGGGAATACTTAACATATTTCTAATAATTATATAATAAACTACTATATATTCATATATAAATCCTTTATAGAATAATGTGTATATTATTAATATTAGTGTATTTATATAAAAAAATACCTAATAGTATTTTCCAAATATAATTAGTATTGATAAACTTACAGTAAACAGTAAATCTCTCAAATTATAGTAAATTTATATATATATATATATATATATATTAAGGACCGGGGAAACCCTTGCAATTTTTGTGTGTTAAAAATTGTATTATAAAATTTTAAAATATACAGATTTACCTTTAAAATGGTATATAAAGTTTAAAATAAAAGTATCTAAAATTATTTTAAATCTAGTTGTTAATGTTTTAATGTTCAAATATTCAGTTATGAATCATAACTTATGATACGTTTTATTTTCATTATTTATAATATTAATATTTATTCGAATTTCAAAATTTAAATATAATAATACAGGTAATAAATAGCAGTATTAAACGCTAGAGTATTATTATATATATCATAATATATATTACTATTAATCATAGTTCAAAACAACTATTTATAGATCATAAGTTATTACATATTTTTGATTTGTATAAAATACTAATATTTATGCATAGAATATATTATAAAACTTGTAGTCCGTGTATTTATAAAAATTATAAAAGAATAACTAAAAAAATGAATACTAAAAGTATACTTTTGATTTCATACAACCTTATAATTTTTTATATAAAAAAATTAAAGTAACATAATGCATCGTACATATTCTCGTTCAGTTCAACTCGAAAACAATCTAAATATTGTTACTTTGTATAAATAATTTATTTTTTAATATTTTCCAATATATATATATTATTCTTTATATTAAATTGTCATTTATTTTCTGTTTTTAGTTTTTTTTGTAGTATTAGTTTGTTTAATGTTTATTTATTTTTATATTTTTATTTGTATATACATATATAATATATTATATGATGATTTGTGGTCATTAATTCCTTCACAAGTAAAATTATTTTATCTTATTCATAATTAGATTTATTGTAAACAGGAAGTCAACTTATATATACATTTATATTATATTAGTTTATTCTATTTTTTACGAATTTATTTTTCCAATTATAATTACACATTTTAGGAATTGTCAGAATGATAAGGGTAATTTTCTCGATAAGCGCTGCTTCTATAAGTAACCTACCCGGTTGTTAAAACCAAATCTAATAATGATAATAATAATAATAATAATAATAATAATAATAATAATAATAATAATAATAATAATAATAATAATAATAATAATAATAATAATAATAATAATAATAATAATAATAATAATAATAATAATAATAATAATAATAATAATAATAATAATAATAATAATAATAATAATAATAATAATAATAATAATAATAATAATAATAATAATAATAATAATAATAATAACAACAACAACAATAATAATAATAATAATAATAATAATAATAATAATAATAATAATAATAATAATAATAATAATAATAATAATAATAATAATAATAATAATAATAATAATAATAATAATAATAATAATAATAATAATAATAATAATAATAATAATAATAATAATAATAATAATAATAATAATAATAATAATAATAATAATAATAATAATAATAATAATAATAATAATAATAATAATAATAATAATAATAATAATAATAATAATAATAATAATAATAATAATAATAATAATAATAATAATAATAATAATAATAATAATAATAATAATAATAATAATAATAATAATAATAATAATAATAATAATAATAATAATAATAATAATAATAATAATAATAATAATAATAATAATAATAATAACTATATATGTACAAATATTTCTCAAGAAAAATTATTAAGTTGTTCATGTGGTAATCATATACACATTAAATGTTTACATAAGGCTAAAATATTATCAAACCATTGGTCTAATGGTAATCCACCTAAGTATGTGCTGGAAATTTTCGACTCTCCTAATTTTAATTGTAATTGTCTTTCTTGTGATAAAACTAATGCATCGAATTTAAGTAAATCTGATAATAATAATTCACTTAACCTATCTGACATTAATAATAATATAATGATAAATACTAAATTAATTAATGTAATTAATTCTAAAGTTAGTGAAATGATATCTAATCAACCTACAAAATCATATGCTAGTGTTTTGAGTGATAATTTTATAAATATCAATAAGTCTATTAATTCTATTAATTCTGATATGCATGCTATCAAAATTAACGATGAAAATACAGTTATTTTTGAAAATCTGCCTACAATTAATAATATGTCATTTGATAATAACTATTTAAATTATTTTAATAACATTATTTCCACAACTTTTGATATTCCAAATTATAAATTTAACTCTAGCTTTAATTACAGTCTTAAATATATTATTCTAAAGCTTGATTCACCTATTTCGAAAAATAATATTATCAATAACTCTAAAATTAAATTAAATACAATTCATGATTTTAAAAATATTTTTACTAGAACATCTCTTCCAAATTCTGAAATTCGTAAAAAAATCCTATATCATGCTATAAAATCAAATATGTTGGACTCTAATATTAAATTGGTTTTCAACAAATGTACAATGAAATACGAGCTTCATAAATTAGTTGATAATAAGATTTACTGGCATTCAAAAATTCCCGAAGTTGATTATGAGAAGTGGTCCACATCGTTTATAACCTATCAAAAATCTTTTTCTTCTAATGACAATTCAACCTGACTATCAAATTCATCTAATTTAAAAGTAATGTTTTCAAATTGTCGCAGTGTTAGAAACAAACTACCTTATTTAGAGTTAATTCTTAGTTCTAACATGTATGATATTGTTTGTCTTGTTGAAACATTTCTAATAAATGTTGATACTGATGCTTTACTCCTTTTTGGTAATACTAACTATAAAATATATCGTAATGATAGGAAATCTCATTCAGGTGGTGTAGCGATAATCTGCAAATCTAATTTAAATCCAATTCAATTATATTTCAATAATTTTAATAATATTGAGCATATTACTCTTGTACTACAATCTACTAAAATTATAAGATTATCTTGTATTTATCGTCCACCTTCAACTGATTTTAACACTCATAAATCGATTTGTAAATTTTTATTTGCACTATGTGATACAATTTCACCTACTATTATTGTAGGATATTTCAACTTACCTCTTTATAATTGGAATGATAATACATTTCCTAATTACCCATCAACATATTGCGAATTTGAAAATAGTCTATGTCAAAACTCACTCATTCAATTAATTACTTTTCCAACTCGTAATAATAATTTGCTGGATTTATTACTAACTAATAATCCTATGATTATTTCGAAAATTAATGAATGTCCCCCTTTTGGATTTGGTAAATATATTAGTGACCATATATCATTTTCATTTTCTCTACCTTTCCAAGCTAATTTAAAAATAAATCAAAAAGTTGGGCTAAATTTTAGAAAGTCTAATTTATATAGTATACATCAATCCCTTTCTTCTATTGATTGGAATTTATTATTATCTAATTCAACAGATATTAATAATATGTTTAATATTTTTTATAATACTTTATATAATATTATTAATGATAATGTTCCAGCTTATAAACATATCAAAAATAAAAAAACGTATCCAAAATATATTCTACGTTTAAAAGTAAAATGTTTAAAATATTATAAAACTAGATTAGATTCACATAATAATTTTATAAATTGGAAAAATATTAAAAAATTATTAGATTATAACATTAAAAAATTAACTATCGATAGAGAAAAATTAATTTTATCATCTAATGACAAATCACGATTTTATAATTATATTAATTCAAGATGTTCCTCTTTTTCCACTATAGGTCCCATTAAATCTGACGATAATACATATATTTTTTCAGATACAGTTAAATCTAATATACTCAATAATCAATTTTCTTCTGTATTTATTAATGATAATGATAATATTCCTCATTTATCTCCACCTAAACATAATTCAACTATAAATAACTTTTTATTCTATAGGCATAACATAAGAAAGCATCTAATAAATCTCTCACTATCATGTACATTGCCACCAGATAATATCCCTTCAATATGTTTCAAACAATTCTCATATGAACTATCTATTCCACTTACGATATTATTTAAAAAAACTTTATCAGCTGGTGTATTTCCTGACATGTGGAAAGTAAGTTATATAGTTCCGATATTCAAAAAAGGTGACCCTTCAAATAGAGAAAACTATAGGCCGATTTCAATTACCTCAATTATGTCTAGAGTATTCGAGCGTATATTAGTTGAGGAAATTAATTTTTATCTAGAACGTAACTCATTAATTTCTGATTCTCAATTTGGATTCCGTCATAAAAAATAACTGCAACTATTAAATTGTTATACTAAATGGATTACTGCAATTGATAAAGGCCGTTTTATTGATATCATATATCTTGACTATGCTAAAGCTTTTGATAAGGTCTCTCATAGTAAATTACTTGTCAAATTAACTAATTTAGGTATATGTGGTAACATACATTCTTGGATAAGTAGTTTTCTATCTGGTAGATCTCAAAGAGTAAGAGTTAACAATCAAATGTCTGATACAGTTAAAATAATATCTGGTGTTCCACAAGGATCTGTAATAGGGCCTTTACTCTTTCTAATATATATCAATGATTTAGTCGAAGTGATTGATAAAGATATATCCATTAATCTTTTCGCGGATGACACTAAATTGAGTTTTATATCTAATGACATAGATCATAGATATAAATTACAACATAATATTGATAAATTTTATGAATGGTCTAATTCTTGGCAATTAGAAAACGCTGAAAACGCTGCAAAAAAATCAGCTGATCTTACATTAGGTAATACTAATAAACCATTGTATACTATAAATAATGTTTCAATAGTAAACTGTAGATCGTATCATGATCTTGGTATCAAATTTGATCCATCATTACATTTCTCTGAACATATTGGTGTGTGCTGTACAAGTGCATATTGTGTTATCAATCGTATATTTCGCTGTTTCATTACTAATAATATGCCAGCTATTATAAAAGCATATATATCATATGCTAGACCACACTTTGAATATGCGTCGACAGTCTGGAATCCGTGATTAGATGCACGGACATTCAAAGGACTGAAGATAAAATTAGAGAAGGTCCAACAATTCTTTACGAGAAGATTAATCGAGAGATGCGGTTTACCTTATAAACCTTATAATGAAAGATTAATATACCTAAATCTAGATTCTCTAGAAATCAGAAGAACTAGATTTTATCTTGTTATGGTATATAAGCTATTTAACGGATTGGTATCTATGAATACATCATCTATTATTAATATCAAAAAGACCAACTACAATACCAGAAGCCATTCTCTGCAAATTAGTATGAATACATGTAAACTAAATGTAACAAAAAATCTACTAAATAATCGAATAGCTAAAATTTGGAATGGTCTTGATGAACATATTGTATTAGCAAATAGTTTATATACCTTTAAAAATCATATTAAAAAAATTATAACTTAATATTTATTTATACATATATATATATATATATATGTATATATATATAATTTTATAAATTATTAATTGTTTTTATCACCGGCACATGTGATACGTTTCTAATTTACTATTGTTATTTTTATATGTGTACTATCTACGTTTTGTTGTCGTTTTGTGAATTTATCACTACATATTGTTAATTATTACTAAATCGAACTTGAAAAATTCATAATAAATATTCATTCAATTCAATTCAATTCAATTCAATAATAATAATAATAATAATAATAATAATAATAATAATAATAATAATAATAATAATAATAATAATAATAATAATAATAATAATAATAATAATAATAATAATAATAATAATAATAATAATAATAATAATAATAATAATAATAATAATAATAATAATAATAATAATAATAATAATAATAATAATAATAATAATAATAATAATAATAATAATAATAATAATAATAATAATAATAATAATAATAATAATAATAATAATAATAATAATAATAATAATAATAATAATAATAATAATAATAATAATAATAATAATAATAATAATAATAATAATAATAATAATAATAATAATAATAATAATAATAATAATAATA
>OZ025239.1:111582084-111644584 GCA_964019155.1 Osedax fenrisi
GATGTGAATTGATTCTAGATTTTTTTTAATTTTTGACACTGATTTCAAATGTATTTTTCTCAATCAGGTCTAGTTTTTTTTTATTCGACTTTCAAATATTTTCAAAAAAGTTAGATTTCTAGAAACAATTTAGTTTTATAATTTTTAAACCTAAATTATTAGTATAATCTTTTATAAAATCATATAAATATGCCTAAATATGTTTTATATATATATATTAAAGTATACAGTATACCTTTAAAACATTATAAAATATGTTCACAAGTTGTTAAAATAAAATAAATGATTTTTAAACTATTTACCCCACAAATATTGGATTATTTTCAACAACAAAATCATAGGTCGATATTTGACAACAAAAATTATATGATTCATATGTAATATATTTTTTTTGATTGATTTTTAACTCTCATTTCAGATATGTTTTTAGTTTTTTCATATCGGGTTTAGTTTTTTTTTTTCAATATAAAATATTTTTTTGTTGTATTTTTTTTCTCAATTATTTAAAGTTTTTAAATCATGCGATTTAATGTATGTAAAATTATTCAATTTATAACTAGATTATATTATTAACCATATATTATACTTATTTATATCTGTATTATTATTTTATAAATATAAATTAATATATTTATTTATGAATAAAATAAAAAAATTAAGTTTCTGGTAACAAATAATTAGGTTTATTTAATAATAAATACTATACAAAATAATATAAATCAATTTAAGAAAGAACGTTTTAAATGTTTTCTTCTATGGTTAATCTCTACCCAGTAAATAATTGTTTCTAAATAAAGTTTTTAAAACAAACAATAATTTATGTTTTTAAAACCTAGTTCATGGCTAGTTATTTGACATGTTTCTAAAACTTACATACTTTAATGTTTCAAAAAATAATTATTTGTTAGTTTTTGAAACTGATATATACGAATGTTTTAAAAACAAAGAATCAAATAGACTTTGATAGAAAATATTTATTTACATATAACAAATAAAAAATAATCTATTTTACAAATTACATAATTTGTATTATTCCACAGAAATCTTGACCTATAAATGATTTATTATTACAATAAGAAATTAGGTATATATAGTTTTATTTTGTACCTTATTTCTTATCTTTACATTTCGAAAATCTTTTCATTTGATTCAGAAAAATAATCTCTATATTTGTGTTTATTTCAATTAATCGTTCCTGGCTAACTTCCAATTTGAATAGTCTTTCTGAAATATAAAAAAATATGTAATGATTGATAATGTCAAAGTTTTCACCAATTTAGGACATATTTTAAATAATGGAACAAAATTAAATAAGAAAAAAATACATGCATAATACTGATCTTTATTACACTACTAAGTATAGTAGTATTCATATGTGTATGTAATTTATATAGTATTTTTGAAATTAATAATTTACTAACTATGAAAAATGTTCATAGCGGATATCAAGCTGTTTTCTTGATTTAGTAAAATTCCAGGAGATCGATCAAATAAACCTGATGTGAACGAGATGTCGATTGAGTCCTGGCAGAAGATTGTCGGACTACTGAAAATGTAATAATATTATTTGTTAAATTATGTATGGGATATGAATGTCTATGGGGTATATATATCTTGTATGTGGTTTGACTAAAGTATAATCTTTATATGCGTGCATAAGGCGTATGCCTATATATATATAGAAAGAATAGCGGCAATTCTATTTATATGTATTTAAGGGAATTAAGGGTATTTAATGATGTTTGAAATACAGCGGCGGATATCTATATATATATAATCAGCCGTCTGCACGTGGGTTGGTCATGCGCGACGGAATACAGTAATATGCGACACATTGTGCGACGCATGTTTGTGTATTCATAAGGTACTAGAATACGCAATACGTGCGACAATTTTATGTTAACAATATCGAAATGTGGATGTGTATATATTAAAACAAACGTATTGATGTACGTATACTATATATGTACTATAGTATGTGTATTGGTATAGTAACAATATTTATGAATATATATATATATATATATATATATATATATATATATATATATGTATATATATATATATATATATATATATATATATATGTATGTGCACAGTAATGTACAGGTATATAATATAACAATATTTAATACAAATATTCATAAACTGTAATAACAATATTAAAATAATAATGCATACCTTGACTATAAACATACCATAAAAAAACCTTGACTGTGTGGTGTTCTTGATGAGTGACTTAAAAGTGATCGATATGTCGAACGAGACCTGACTACTTAAGTTCATAAAATAAATGTTGTATTTATTAATTTAAAATTATGTTTTATATACTTCATGAATATAGATATTAAAACATAAATGTTTCAGAACTAGTTAACTATTTAATGTTTTAAAAACATATAAATTATCATTTTTTTAAAACATTAATCTTTTTTTTAAAACATTCATATACATAATATTAATAATATTATATAAATTAGATTTAAAATAATATAAATGTTATATGTTGATTTATTTAAAATTATGTTTTAAATACTTCATGCATATACGATATTTAAAACATTTATGTTTCAAAAACTCATATATTTAATGTCTTAAAAACATGTTAATAATTTTTTTTTAAAACATTAATAATTTTTTATATGTATATTATATATACTAAATTATATATTTAACGATTACTAATAAAATCCTTAAATACAATCTATAATAAGTAATGCATTCATCTGTTATATGTAAATGTTTTATATATATAAATAAATGAATGTTTTAAAACTATATTTCCGAAACAATTATTTACTGGGAACTTCATCCCTATTCAAACACTAACAATATACTGCTAACATATTAACATTATAATATCCTTGATATCTTTCTTCAATTGTAGTTCTTGATGTAAGCATTTTCACTGCTCCTCACTGTAATCTCCACTTTGTTAGGAAAAAATACAAATACGAATTTAGGAAATGCATTTTAATATATATTCAAGCTCCAATTTTATGGTATGAGCGCATGAGATATTCTACCCTAACTTCAAAACTATGACTTCTTCGATTTCTAATGAAATGTTCAACTATATATTAAAATACATTACAGGCATTTCTTTGATCAGGTGTCATTGTTATATCGAAATTTCTATCAAAAATCAATAATAATGGTTAATAATATAATCTAGTTATAAATTGAGTAATTTTAAATAAATGTAATGTACTTGATTTAAAAACTTTAAATAATTGAGAATAAAATAAAAAAAAATATTTTAAATTGAAAAAAAAAAATTAAACCCGATATGAAAAAACTAAAAACATATCTGAAATGAGCGTTAAAAATCAATCTAAAAAAATATATTACATATTTATCCTATACTTTTTGTTGTCAAATATCGACCTATGAATTTTTTTTGAAAATAATATTATTTTGATATATATGATATATGATATATTTCATATATTCTTGAGATAAATAGTTTAAAAATCATTTATTTATAAAACTTGTGATGATATTTTATAATGTTTTAAAGGTATACTGTATACTAGAATATATATATAAAAGATATCTAGGCATATTTATATAATTTTATAAAATATAATAGTAATAATTTAGGTTTTAAAAATTATAAAAATAAATATTTTCTAGAAATCTCATTTTTTTGGAAATTTTAGAAAGTCGAATAAAAAAAACTAACCTGCTAGAGAAAAACAGTTTTCACGTTTAAAATCAGTATCAAAAATTAGTCTAGAATCAATTGACAGGATGTCATCCTATTGAAAAAAGTTAAAAAATGCAGACCATTGTAATCGATTAATTACATTTTCAATTATTAATACATTTCCACTTTCACTTTCACTTCCTGGTTCAATATTTGATACATTTCTAAATTATAAAATTGTTTAAATCTCAAATTATCAATATAAGCTAAGTGCATCATATACTATAATATTATCATAATAATTATAAATATATATTACATATTGTACATTTATTAATTAATACTATATTAATTAGTTTCATACTTAAATTAGCATTATATTACATACTATTCGAAATCACTGAATCGTGACATTATATTAGGCATTAAATGCTATGTTTTGTATAAGCATTATATATATGTATAATAGTATTGTATTTTGAATACATATATAATATTTATTATAATATAAATTATAAATAATTTCTTTATTACATTTCATAATAATTATATCTAATAAGCATTATATATATATATATATATATATATATGTGTATATAGTTATATAATATTTGTTATACATATTTATTTACATATAAGTTATACATAATTTATGACATACACATAATATAGTAGTGTTATATATTTTATATAATATTATGTACTAGTATTTTATTTATACAATTAAATATTTTAATATATAATTCATTTAGGTGGGTTTATATGTATGTTATGTTAGCTACATTTATGATCTAAAACTATTATTCAAATACATTAATCAATTTTTTTAGATTATTTGATAGTAATTATTTATGGGTTTTTGGTATTCATTTTTGGTATTTGGTAATTAATTGTATAATATAATAAATAACTAATTAAAGTTTATAAATTGTATATTGTATATTTAGTTTATTTGTATTAATACTTGGTATTTGGTAATTTATTGCATAATATATATATAATTTAATTTACTTCTCATATAATCATTTGAATATATGATTTTTATTATATTTTCTAAATAAATTATTACTATAAATTATACATCTATAATTATTATTATATTATATATGTATATGTATTTTATTTTATATGTAATTATCAGATATCATTGTTCTATATAATGCATATTAAATATATATATATATAAGCAATTTTACATTTATCATTACATTAACTTATCTAAAATATACCCAACATTTATATTATTTATTTTGCATTCAAACAAATAATACTTGTATTTCTCTATTCATAGAAATCAATATAATCATTTCAAAATAATTCCTTAGAAATTAATTGTTTGATATTTTGATCTGCATACATGCATACATATGAATTAATATCATTTTATAAATTTAAATTAAGTTAAATCTATTGTATTGTTTTATCAATTTATATATATATATATTATTTTTATAGTATTGTATATATATAGGTATTGTATTCATATATATATAGGTAAATACGTAACTGTATGTAGAACTATACAAATAGTTTTGTTTGCTTTCTAAGCTCGCTGTTCTGGTATCTGGTATTATTTATTCATTATTGCATTATTTACTATATTTATCCTCTATACATCTTTGTTCTGGTATTTGGTATTATTTATTCACTATTATATTATTTATTATATTTTTCCTCTATACATCCATATAATCACTAAAATGACAACTACTGGAAGAATGTCTAACTCGGAATTATCACTAAGTATTACTAATCTCATACAAAATATTTTTGACAATAATATCAAAACTATTTTTGATGAACACAAACGTGAAATTGACGAGTTAAAAGACACATTTGTTGATCTACAAAATATGATAACTAATCTTACTAATTTAAAAGTAAATGATACTAAAAGTTATGCGAACGCGTTATCTAAGAACATTGAACAGTCTATAAATAAGTCTTCTATAGCAAAAACAATAAGTAATAAAATAGCTATTGAAATTAATCTTAATAAAAAACTGTTAATATTTGGATTATCCCAAGACGAACAAGCAAATACCTTAATGAAGGATCTAGGTGTAGATGAAAAAGCATACTCTAAACAAAAAATTATTACGGATAATGGAAACTTAATAGTTAAAATATGTCTAAATGATAGTATCACTGTAAAGGAATTACTAAGCACATTTTCGAAACATCCTGATAGACATACTCAATACGATAACATATCTCTGCGTCCCGAATTATCCTATGACGAACGTCTTAAACGTATTATTCTCCTAATAGGAGCAAATGCCCTATCTGGAAATACACGCTGCGTTTTTAACAATAGCACACTATCATATGAATTAAAAAACTATAAAATAGACAATGATAAACATAATTGATTGGAATACAACTATTACTTACAGTGAAACTGATTACTCTAACTGGAAAAAAACATATAATAGCAACAAACAATCTAAATCTAATATCAGCAACAAACATACGCCTGATCAAGTATCTAAATGACTAGAAAATAAACATATTACTGTATTCTATACCAATGCACAGAGTATATGTAACAAGATTCCCTCATTAATTTATATTCTATCTACTAACACTTATGATATTATTATTATTAATGAAACGTGGTTAAATGACTCTTACACAAACGCTATGCTATGTTTTAACACATCTAATTATACTATATACAGAAAGGATAGATTATCTACTAGTGGTGGTGGGATATTAATTTTTGTTAAATGCTATTTAAACTCTTATGCTCTAACTATACATAATCCACATAATATTGAACTCCTAGCTATAACATTATACAACTATACTATATTTTCTGTTTACAGGCCACCCAATATGTCTTATGATATAACATGGGAGCTATGTAAAATACTGTCTAAATATACTGAACTCTCTAATACATTTATTCTAATAGGGGATTTGAATTTCCCTGGTATTAACTGGTATGGTGATTCTCCCATACCTAGTAACCCACTTGACAAAATATTCACGGATTTTGTTATATCTACCTCTCTAACCCAGTTTGTAACTAACAATACTAGAAAAGATAATATCCTTGATCTGGTCTTATCTAATGATGACTGTATATTTAACCTCAGTATAGATACTCCTTTTAGCTACAATACTTCTACTAGTGATCATTTATCTATAACTGATAATATTTTCAATACAAATGTTATTACAATGAAATCTAAGACTAATAGTAACTGTAATTTTAATTACTCACTATGTAATTTAAATATTGTTAAGAAAACTCTGAATAATTTAAGTTGGTCTAGTATTCTTAAGGTTGAAGATTCTACTGATGTATTACTAACAACATTTATTGAAATTGTAAAGACATTAATCAATGATAATTCCCCCTATCAACTATACGGTCATTTAAATTTCATCAAAAAACTTGATTCGAAATGTAAGAAGTTATATAAAAATAAACATAAACCAAATATTAAAGCTAAATGGAGACTATATCAAATAAAGTTATCTGAAACCATATCGGATTACATCTATAACATTGAAGCTAGAGCACTATCTAACAATAACCTTAAATTATTGTATTCTTATGTTAATAGACAAATATCTACGCGTAGCAATATGCCTCCTCTAATGTCAAATAATAATACATTGTTAACCCTAGATCGAGATAAAGCTGAATGCTTATCTAAACAGTTTAAATCTGTATTTACTAAGGACAGCTATACATTTATTAGTAATTCATCCATAGTTTCTAATAATGTATTTAACACCTAACCTATAAGCCCCGAGACTGTAAGAAAATATCTATGCCTCATGCCCAATAAGTATAGTATACAACCAGACGGACTACCAAAGGGTATCCTAAAATCTTTATTATATGAGCTATGTATTCCTCTTTCTTTAATATTCAATCATTCACTAACTAACCAATACTGCCCAAATATGTGGAAACAGAGTATAATTACTCCCATATTTAAAAAAGGTGATACATCCTTACCATCGAACTATAAACCTATAAGTATTCTACCCTCCACATTAATTCTTTTTGAAAAGATTCTTTGTAGATACTTGGTTCACTTTCTCAGAGAAAACGGCTACATATCACAATGCCAATATGGATTTCTATCGGGAAAATCAACCACTCTGCAGTTGATCCAATACTATAGGAATCTAGCCCGAGTCATGGACAACAACTATACTTTGCATACTACATACATCGACTTCGCAAAGGCATTCGACACAGTATCACATGCTAAGCTATTATCTAAGATTGAAGCTCTAGGAATAACTGGTAATGTACTACACTGGATACAATCATATCTTCATAATAGACACCAGTGTGTTAAGGTTGGTATGAATGTATCTGATAATATTATGGCAACATCAGGGGTTCCGCAAGGTTCTTGTCTAGGACCAATTTTATTTATAATCTACATAAATGACCTTCCCAATATATTCTCACCTCAGATCATATGTACCCTTTTTGCTGACGATGCCAAACTTTCTCTTATCCATAAATATGAATTTGAAATGGACTATATGCATAATGCACCAACCAAATTAAATGATTGGTCAAAATTATCAGGTCTTAATTTAGCAATCCATAAATGCTCAATAATGTCTAGTAAGGATAATGAAATATCCTCATACTCGATTAACGGTGTTCAATTAAACTATTCTAATACGTACACCGATCTAGGTGTAATTATCAACCATAATCTATCTTTTAATGATCATATTGATAATATTATCCGTAAAGCATACAGAATGATTAATATAATCTTTCGAGTATTTAGATGTAACAAACATGTACCATTGACACTAGCATATATAAGTTATGTAAGACCTGTCCTTGAATACGCATCCAGTCTCTGGAACCCATCCATTCCTTTCAGAACAAATGGTAATTCCACCAAACTCGAATTGGTTCAGAGACTATTTACTCGTAAGCTTTTCTTTAGGTGCAATTTAGGTTCATTAGAATACCCTGATAGATTACTATTTTTAAAGCTAAAATCACTTTCTTCCCGTAGGCATGTTGCTGATATGGTGCTGACTTACAAAATAGTCAATGGTCTCGTTGATGTGGATGTAGATGATTTCTTGTGGACCTACACGAATCATCTTAGAGGGCCTTCGGTGAAAATTAAAAGAGATATCTCCAAGAATAACCGATCTCACAACTTCTTCAGTAATCGGGTCTCGGCAACATGGAACAATCTGCCTGCTCATCTAACCGTAATGAAGTCTCTTCCATTATTTAAATCGGGTGTTTCTGCGATACTGTCTGGTAGTTGATGAACATGTTCATCCTACCTTGTACATTTATTTATATATTTTTATTTATTACCTTATTTACTGTTTGTCCTCGTGTGTTATGTTAGGTCAGTGGGGTTGTGATGGGTGTCGGGGAGTAAGGATGCCAGCGTGGAATCTACTGGTAACATTTTCCTCCCCACGGCATAGGAAATGATTCACCCTTTCCTAAAAGCTGAGATCTGTCGCGGCCTTGTTGGCATATCATTAGCATATACGAGCTAAGAAATGGCATATGTAAATCAATAATGTTAACACTTTTATTTTATTTCGTACTATTATTTTTATCTCCTGTTTTATGTCATATTGAATATATATTTTTTATATTCAATAAATTATATTATTTTATTATTATTATTTGTTTAAAAAATAAATTGTTTAATTTAATAACATGTGGTGTATACTTATTTATTTATATAATAAATGACTTCCGATAACTCGATATACAACCTCGATAACTCGAGGGTCGATTTATCGGGTGTATATTGGGCGTCATTCGTTGTGTATTTAATATATATTAGAAATATTAACATGTGTTTTAATGCTTATTTATAATGCTATCATATTTAAATTACTATTAGAATATAATTAATAATCTTGGTTTATAATTAACAATAATATAATAGTTGTTAAATATTGTACAATATAATCATAATACATAAAATGGTATATATATATATTTTATTATTAAATAAATATATACTTTATTTATATTAACTTACTATAGCAACACTATATTACAATATAATACCTCAAGGTTGGCAAAAACCCCAAAATCTAAGAAATATGTATGAGGTTTTTTGGTTATTGGGTTTTTCTATGGTTTTTGGAGTTTTTCTTTATCTTAAATTTAAAAATAAAAAAATCAATTTGATAGTTAAGTTATTTATTATAAATACATTTGTTAGATATTCTCTTCTTTTATATTATAAACAGGTTATATAATTATATATAATAACACTTTTTGATAATTATTTAGTAATTAGTTTTTATATAATATATTTGTACTATAATTTTATTGTATGAATCATATATATGATATTATATGAATAGGATTATAAAAACTAAATTGCAATTATTATTAATTATGTTCTATTCATATTATAAGAATATATTCTATATGTTCCTATACGAATATATTCCTATAGGATATTATATTTCTATACAGAAACTCACCTACTTTTTTGTATTACCTTTTTTAGGAAAAATATTTGTAATTGTGGGAAATATATATATATATATATTATATAAATTATATAATATAATAGTGTTGTACTTTAGTGAATTTTACTTTTTTTAGTTTTAGGACAACGCTGTGCGTGAGAAATCGGCCGTCCGTGGATTTTGTGTTGGGGGGAATGCATGGGAGAAATAGTATGTCTTTAGATGACGTTTGAAGGAGGAGGAGGTTGATTTCATTGTTCGAAGGTGGTAGGGTAGGGAGTTCCAATGATAATGTGGCAGATAGGGCAAAGGAGCGTATATGGGAGGAGTGGAGGTTGTGTATGTGATGTATAGTAAGGAGAAAGTTGTTGGAGGATCGGGTGTGGATTGGAGTACTGGGTGTGTGTAGATGGAGAAGGGGGGCAGGTATACCTATAGGTATACCGACTATAGTCGGGGGTATTGTGATGTATGGCTTTGTGTGTTGTCAGGGAAAGTTTGTATTTAATACGGTAGGAGACTGGGAGCTAGTGTAGTTGTTTTAAGAGAGTTATAATGGAATCAGAGGAATGAGGGAGAATTAGAAGGACTCAACGTACTATAGAATTTTGAAGACGTTGCAGTTTAATCAGTTTGTAGGCGGGGAGATTGAATATTAGGTTATTGCAATAGTCGAATAGGGGGAGTATATACGAGGAGGCGATGGTAACAGCAATGAGGAGGGGAATGGAGCTTCGAATTAGGCAGTGTATGTGGTAGTGGATGGATTTGTGCATGTGGGCAATGTGAGTATCAAGGGAAAGAGTGGTGTCGATGTGTAGGCCAAGGTTACGTACATGTTTAGAATAGGGAAGGGTAGTTATGTTTAGTAAGATGGGGGTGTTTCAGGGAGGGTGGAGGAACGTAGGGGTAAGTGGAGAAAGATAGTTTCTGTTTAGGTGGGATTAAGTTTAAGGGAGTTGGAAGTAAGCCATTGTTGTATGGAGTTTATGCCGGAGGAGAGTCAGTTGGGACATGAGTGGGGGAGTCTGCGCAGTTAAGGTAGAGTTGAAGGTCATCGGCGTAGGTATGAAAGGAAATATCAGGGTAGTCGGTAAATATATATTATAATATATTATTGTAATATATATTAATATGATTCTATAAAGGTTATTCGAATATATATATATATATATATATATATATATATATATATATATATATAATCTTTCCCCTTTGATATAAATGTTTGTTATTTTATATAAACATATAATTAAAATAACACACATAAATTATATGAAATATTATAATACACTATATTTAGAATAATCTATTTTTATATTGGATAGCAAATTCATTACCCAAATTAAAAATGGGTATACATATTGAGTAGTGATTCTTTTATATTTTATGAATTATATATATATATACGAATTATATATATATATATATATATATATATATATATATATATATATATATATACATATATTATCGTAACTACGTATATATCTGTATGTAGGTATTTATAAATGTGATGTGCACTAAGTATAAATGTGTTATGTAATTTAGATAAATGTTGATTTAATATACTTTGTTATTTGTGTTTTTATATAATTTGATTTAATTTTTGTAAATTGCAATTAGTAGACGTGGCTTGAAAGAATTTAAATGTTATGTTATTGGATAAATATTGATTTAATATATTTTGTTATTTATTTTTTATATAATTTGATTACTGTTTTGTAAATTGCAATCAGTAGACGTGACTTGAACACATTTAAATGTTATGTAATTTGGATGAATGTTGATTTGATATTTTCGGTTATTTGTTTTTTTTATTTCTGTATTGTAAAGTGTAAAAAAGAGCGTAGTTTATACTTAGATTAACTAGTTTTGTCCGGTTTTTATCTAGTTAGCTAATTAGATATACGCCCACTACGCCCATCACGTGATCTCGTTATTATCGAGAAGTTCGGTATGATATGGTTTATTAGTGCAAACAGCGTACACTGAAAGGCTAGTAAATTATATCATATTAATTGTAATAACTTCTCGATAGATACATATTTAATCATGACTATTTATATTTATGATGTTTCATATGTATCCATATTTGTTTTAGATTTAGGTTTCCTCCATTCTTGATTCGACCAACACGTCCATCCTCCATTCCCCATCAATCTACATCTACGAACACACCCATTCCCCATCTACCCCCATCTACGAACAACACCACATTCCCCATCAACCTCCAGTCGTTTCCATTCAATAAATATATAACCAGTCGAGAACTATTATTCTCCGTTTTCCGGAGACAACATATATATATATATATATATATAATTATATATATATAGAATATAAACCTTTTCAAATATCTTCATATCATTGGACATCACATTAATGATATGTCCTATGTCAGTATTGTCCCTACTCATGTAGCTCAGCTTCAGTACCTAAAGTGTTAGGTAATGCATGTATTATCGCTCATATCACATTATTATTATAGCTGTAGCACCTGTATGTGACATAATAGTCAATCGCTGAATCAGTATTCATTATATTTTGTTATTGAATTATATAATTATGTATATATACTTACAACTAACTGATGAATATTAATGTAATAATAAAATTAAATATAGCTTAAGCTATATTGCAATTACAATGTAATACTAAAAAGCGTATACATTTCCCCTTCCTTTAATAAAAGATATTGAAATCATTATAGATTAAGTTATAATTTTAACATTGTTATTATATAATTGTAATCAAAGAAAAGTCAATGAATTATTATACATTTTGGTATTAACTTATCGGATTAAGTTGAAAACTACATTTCAATTACTAAATGATAAATATTGAATACGTATTGTTTAATATATAAATTGGATGCTATTAAATGATTTGTAGAACATTTCTAAGGTCTCCACATTTTGTTGGAGAGGAATTATACATTTTTATATTGTTTAATTCAAATTTTCTAAAAAAAATGTAGAAGAAAAAAATATATGATATTTATTAATTATAATATACTAAACATGCTAAATTCGTACAATTGAACAATCGCATACACGCGAACAAACGCACGCATACACTGACTCAGTACATTGACACTCGCTGACCTTGGCATACATCATGGAACACAGAGCCAGTCGTATTCGAATAGCCATCATCTGAAGCTTGTAGAAGATCTGATGTTCCACCAGTGTCACGCACAGAAGACAGACGCTAAGCGAACCGGATACAGCGTAGGCGGAAGTGACGTCTCCATCCCGGATGTTATCCAGCAAAGTTAATAGATAGCCGATTTGCATGGGAATCGTCATCTTTAACACCGACTAGAGTATCAGATTAAACACACATATATATATATATATATATATATATATATATATGTGTATGTGTGATTCTTATTTATTAACAAACTTCTTTTTAATAATGTAACTTGTGTGTTATATAATTATACCTCAATATGAGGTTATAACAATAATACAAATAATGATAAACAACATCAAAAATGATTATATATTATATATATAGTTAGTAAAATAATGTATTATGCTACTTGCGTGGTTAAATATATAAGAAAATATGGATACATAATAATACTCAGAGTTGGCTTAAAAGCCTAGATGAATGAAAAAGCAAAAGATTGTCTGGTCATTCACCTATTTACGAAATTACGAGAAGTATATTAGTAAACGATAATATATAAATAAAATATATATATAAAAATATATAAAAATAAGATTTTATTAAAAATGTATTACATAAAGTGTATATAATATAAAATATTACAAACAATCAATCTATAATACTATTAAATTAAATATAAATGAAATAAACATAATTTTTTTTAAAATAAACACAAATTTAAAAAAATTTAAAACAATACTAGATATAAGGCTGCTATTAAGTACAACAAAGGATAATACCATTGCCACCGAGTATACCCAGGATGCGTAGAACATCAACTTTCAGGTAAGGGTGCTCCAAATCCTATATCATTAGGGATTACACCATTGCCAGAGGTGTAAACGCTGATATCCTTATTCCCCGATGCATACTATACATCCCTAATACACCCAATGACTCAAGCATATCCAATCATGAACCCAAACACACCCACATACACTAATATATACTAATATATGATAAAACAAAAAAACAAAAATTATACATTATAATGATAAATATAAAAATTATATAAATAAAATTAGAAATTAAAAAAAAGAAAATAATTAATAGTACACTATAATAATTTTAAAATAATATTAAATAATATTTCTCGTAATCTCTCTCATCATGTATAAAACATAAATATAAATTGTAAAATACTAGATAACTTATAATAACAAATAGTAAGTAACATAATGCATAACTGTAATATATCCTACATATATATAATATTATATAAATTAATATATAATATACATGGAATAAAAATAAATCATAGATATATAGAAAACATATAATATATAGAATAAATCAAGAAAAATATTACCATAATAAAAAAATAATAAAAGAAACATTTTTTTTAAATCAAAAAAAAAAAAAAAAAAAAGATTATATATTTATCAGTAGAAATATTATAATGCATGCCACCTACAAAAAGCGAATATTATTTAATTATAAAAAATGTAATTAAAAGAAATATTAAAATGTTATAAATAAAATGATATCTTTAGTTATAGTTGTATAAAAGTAAAAGTAAAAGTAAAAGTTCATAATATGTAATGTAAAAATGTATGTGTAATTATATAAAATATATATCATTAGTCAATTAGACGAAAATGATGTAAAAATGTATGTGTAATTATATAAAATATATATCATTAGTCAATTAGATGAAAATGATAATAAAGTAGAATAAAAGTAAGTGTATATACAAAATATAATATAATAATTTTTTAATTTGTAAAATTTAACATTAGTCAATAAAATAAAATTGTTAATAAAAGTATATCATTAGTCTTTATATAAACTTATTAAATATTTTTTATATTTTTATTAAATTTATTTGGATTATTATTGTATTTCAGATTTATGTTTAGGTTATTCCATAATTGTGGTCCAACATTAGTCAAACAAAAAGCTTTTCGATCTGTTCTGACTTTTATTCTATAAAATAGATTTTTATTATAAGTTTTTATTTTATATAATTTCTGTAAATTTATAGGCAACATTTTATTAATTGCCCTGTTCATAAATTTAGCTGTATTATATTTCACAATATCACTAAATTTTAAAATGTTGAATGTTGAATGCAATTTATTATAATTAGAACTATTATACTGTGTACCTAATATGCATTTTAACGCTCGTTTTTGTATAATAGTTATTTTTAATAAACTAGACACACAAGTATTTCCCCATATATGAACACAATAATTTAGGTGTGAATAAAAAAAAGAATTATATAATTATATATATTTATATATATATATATATATATATATATATATATGTATACAATATTAAAACTTAACATTATAAACATTAAAACAATTGAAATAAAAATGCCGATGAAAAAAGGAAGAAAAAAAACACTAATGAATGAATGTGTATATATATACATATGTATAAATATTAAACATACCGATAGAAGTCCCATGATGAATATGTTGATGAAAGTTTTGTAATTAGTTTTAATGAGAGCTTTTGTTAGTGATGGGCTATCATTATTCGATTCTTTATCCCAATTCCTATCATTTAGTAATATTGTATACATTTTATAATAATAATAGATAATCGAATAATACATATTATTTTTATATTAGTTATAAATATAATGTAATAATATATTTTAATTAAAATAATTTCGATTGAAAATTATAAGTATTTATTATTTTTTTATAAATTATTATAATAGTAATTAATAATTAATAATTACTAATTATATTATTATAATTAATAAGTTTATAAAAAAATAATAATGTTTTAGAGTAATAGCAATTATAATAAATAAACTTGTTCATCTCGATACGGAGTCTGCTAGACTTGTTTTCGTCTATCACATTGTGTAGATCTTCTATCTGTAAGGTTTTCTTGTATCCCTCTCTCAGTATATCGCTCACCCATCTATGTATTTATATACATTTATTGTTATTATGCATTATTTATTATGTGGATATATATATATGTAATTTATTTATTTAAATACTTTTAATAAATAAAAATTAACAATATTATACAATATAGAATTATTTCAAATAAGCAATAATATATCTATAGATTATTTAAAAAATAAAATTGTAATTGAAATTGTATTTATAGTACATAATAAATGTTTATATCATATATTAATAAAAAATATATACGTATCTCAATATTTAATTTATTAACATTATTTTATAATATACACTGTTAAAAATAATGACTATATAAAACTACTAGTTTTCGTTAAATACGAGGTAAAGGTTTTTATATATAAAAAACCTTTAGTTCATTAAATCAAAACTAAAGGCTTTTATGAAACCTTTAGTTTTGATTAAATAATAACTAAAGGTTTATAACCCTTTACTTTTTATTAAATGCTAACTAAAGGGTTTCGAACCCTGTAGTTGTACCTCTAATTGTACTAAAGGTTTTATATATTTCAATACAAGTCAATCCTCTCCACATTGAGCTTATTTACTATCGAGCATATAGGCGATATATATATATAGAGTATACTCTATACTATTGACAATATATTATATACTATATACTATATATATTTTTTCTTACTATAGATAATTAAATAATAACTATAGGGTTCCGAACCCTTTAGTTATACCTATAGTTTTAGAGATAATTTGTTGTTTAATCTATTAGTTAATATATAATTAAAACCAAATGTATTTTTGATATTTTAAGTTTTTGTAAATATTTAAAACATATTTTGTAAGTAAAATTAATTAATATATACTTTATATGTTAAAAATATTGTTCTATATTTACATATTATTAATTTTATATGAAAATATATATATTTTGTTTTAAATTGTCTTTTTTTATAACAGTATAATTTCACATATAAATATTATTTAAAAGGCAATTATTTCTTTTCTGGCACGGATGTTATGTTTAATATATTATGTTCGCTAATATGATAATATAGTTTATTTGTTATAAGGAAACGTTTACAAATTAATTAATACTGTATTTGTTTAAATTATACAGTTATATTTATGAAAATAATTATTTATAATTACAACTAGGGGCGTCGCAACAGGGGGGCGGGGGTATCGGACCCCCCCCCCCCCATTCAGAAATATGGGGGGGCTAAGTATGTTTTGCCCCCCCCCCCATGAAATGTGTATTAATAAATTGTAGGGGAACGTAACCTAATACGGACACTTTAACAATAAATGGTCTTAACTTTTTATGACTCATTATTTTTATTCAAAAATTACAATATATTAATATTATATGATTATAGATATTATTGTAATTTTAAAATTTTATTTAATCTTTTAATTCCATAGATAACTGGGGTGTCCGTATTCGGTACCCATGTCCGAATACGGACACCCTGTGTTATAATACGGACACCCTATATACCACTAGATAAACTATATATTATTGATGAATCAATCAGACAAATTACAATTACGTTATTTATAATTAATTTTATGAAAAATATATTGTAATTTAATTAGTTAATATTTTATTTATTTTTATTATTTTTTAATTAATAATACAATTTAAGTTTCTAAATAATAATTTTTGTAGAATTAGCTTTATTGGTGGTATTAATATTATAACGTACGCGATTTTTATGAAAATCAGAATAGTTCATACGCTGTGCGTTGATTGGTTATAGGGTGTCCGTATTAAGACATTTAGAGTGTCCGTATTAGGAACTTATATGACATCTAGATATATGCTTATAACTTAATGAATATTTGATAAAAAATATAGAAATTAAAAATACAATTTTTAGAATACTTTAGTTTTTAATAATATATTGTTATATTTTATATTAATATATTTATATATACTTGATAAGGTTTTAAGTTGAATTTTTTTTTGATAAATTTAAAATCGTAATAAAAAAATCAGTTTATTGGATATATCAGCAATATTTTGAATAATAAAAAAATAAAAAATACTTTTTTAGACTATTTATATGATTTTGAATATTTTATTAATTACAATTTTTTTGTAGGATTTATGGTTTCTGAGATACCGAGAATGTCCGTTTTCGGGCACTGTCCGTATTCGGTTACTTTCCCCTACATATATTAAATCTAGTATATTGTCATTGTTAATACACATTTTTGCTAAAGAATGTTACCAAACATATGGGGGGGGGCTAAGTATATCGCCCCCCCCCCCCCTATCCATGAAATATGATAATATTCATGAGAGAATCTCTGAGAGATACTTGTTATCTGCCGATATTAAGAGTGAAATTATTCAACTATATAAATCTGAATTATTAAATATTTGATTAAAATATATTAATGGGACTTTCTCAATTCAATGTGATGGAATTCAAGATATATCCGGAAGTGAGCAGGACATTTTGGTGGTTTGTTATTCGACATAAAAACCCTAATAAAAACTAGAAATTAAAGAAATATGCAATATGAATGAGGATACAACTTAAATATAGCAAATTTAATGTTAACTGAACTTTAACATCTTAACTTGCCTATTTCTAAATTAAGAGGACAGTCATATGATGGTGCAGCTAATATGTCTGGTCAATATAATAGTGTAAAGACTATAATAATGAATAGACAGCCATTAACTTTTTATACACAATGTGGAGCTCATCGCATAAACTTAATAGCATATTCATTAGATAATAATATAAATATAAGAAAAGCCTTGAGATGTGGTTCATGATTTGGGATTATTATATGACAAACGATCAAATTCCGGATTGTATATAATACTAATAATAACAAAGAAAATATATTGAAACCATTATGCCTAACAAGATAGACTGGAAAATCATGTATTAAAACAATATTAGATCAATATAGTTTAAGTAATATAGTTGTATAGTTTTTAATTCAATATAGTTGTATAATCCATGCACTGAAATAATATAAAGAATTAGATTATATTACCAATGACCACAAATATATGGCAAATTTATTATTAAAAAATATGGATAAGTCAAATATTTGTTCTATGAATATTTAAAGTTTGATATTTGAAAGCTTGGATATGAAGGTGAAAGCTTTCAACAAATACTATTGAAAGTAACATTTATAAAAAATATACTTGAAAGAATATATGATTATAATTATAATAAAAATCAATAATAAATAAACATAAAGGATCAGATAATAATAAAGATGATTCTAATTAAATTGAATAATAATAGAAATAATTTGCACACATTCATTGAAGATGTAGAAACAAAAGTCTTTTATATTTTATATATACAAGTTTTTATATAGATTCAAGGCTAATAACATACTTTTATAAACATATTTTATAAAATTTTATAAAATTTTATATATACAAGTTTGTATATAGATTCAAGGCTAATAACATACTTTTATAAACATATTATATAAACATTTTATAAAATTCATATACATTATTATATATAAATATGTATGAAATGAATAGTAATGAAAGTTCAAAAGACTATTTAAAGTACCTCATCTAGATCAAATAATATAACATTATTAATGTTATGTTAATATAATAATGTGATTAGATATGATCATGATCATAACTGCAGTTAATATGTTAATATACGCTATCAATAATATTTACAGAATAAAATATACTGAGTTATTTGATTCCATAATGATGAAAATTAAAACCTAATTTTATACTAAGAAAACATTATTTATACATTCTTATAAATTAAAGTAATCATTATTACAAATAATATAATTCATGAAAAAAAGGTTTGTTTTTTTAGATTAATCTTATTAATCCTATTAATTTTCTACACTAAACAGATGTTATTTAAAAATATATGAAGAATTAACGATTGAAAGATCGAATTTCCATATGTTCAAATCAATAAATAAGTTCAATACCATCTGATAAGGATAAACTTATACATGATGGAACAATCTCCTAAAATTCAAAAAATATTTTCCGGCATAATAGATTTGATAAATTGTATTGGTTTTCCCCTCAAGTGCTGTCATGTTAGCGTGGATTTAGTAAGCTACGAATAATAAATACGTTGTTACGGTCTACTATGCTAGATAGTAGATTCAATTCGTTAGTATTGGCAAATATCAATCAAAAAATAATTCACACAATAGAGATGGGTATATTTATAAATAAAAATCTATATTTATATAATAATAAATTATGTAATGTTTATTATTTATTTTTTAATATATTCCTACTTATTGTTATAAAAATTAAATATCATTAATTGCATATATTAAAGGGTTAACATAGACTAAAGAGGTATACTATATTAATAAGATATAGTTAGTAATTATATTATTAATAAATAATAAGATATATAATATAAAATAGAAATAAATAGCCCCCCATAAAAAATATCGTTCCGACGCCCCTAATTACAACGTATATATATATATATATATATATATATATATATATATATATATATATATATATTTATATATATATATATATATATATTTATATATATCATAGCTATTTGAATTATGTATAATTTAATTTGAGATCAATTGTATTCACCAATATATTTCACCAAAGCATTTAATTAATTTAATATCAAAAACCTTTAATTCAAATAAGTTCAAAGCCCTTTAGTTAATAAAATGTAAAAAACCTTTAGTTCAAATAAGTTAAAACCCTTTAGTTAATATTATATCAAAAACTGTTAGTTCAATAGAACCATTTAGTTAATATTGATCAAAACCCTTTAGTTCTTTATATAGTAAAACCCTTCATGTTTCACTAAAGCTTTTAATAAAGGGTCGAAAACCCTTCACTCACAGGACCACTTACTAAAAGTTTATTCAGCGAAAACTAAAGGGTTATTTTTAACAGTGTACTATAGTATAATAACATAGAATAATATAAAGAAATATATTATTATTTTATGTATAATCTTATTAAATATATAAATAACATAAGTTATTAATATATTATATATATGGTCATATTATAACCATTTGGTATAAAATACAAAATATAATCATTTGGTAGACATTTTTAAAAATATGGCCATATTGCTTTATATGACTTCATATGAAGGTGAAAATTAACATATTAATTAATTATGACATAGTCTTTTAATATATTGAGTTATCTTTTCAAAATAATGAATAATAAAAAACATATCTACCTTATATATATTATGTATAAGTTATGATTTCGTAGACAATATTAAAATTTAATTTTTATGGATATTTTGCATAAAAAATTCGCTCTAATTTTCTATTTTCTGAAATATGTTCTATATTTAATGATAAACAAATCAAGTATAGTTATATATATATGTGTGTGTACACCAAAAAGTATAAATAACGTATAGTTTTTAAATAATATATCCTAAATAACAATTCACAAAATATTAATAATGTATTATAATAACCCGAAGACAATTTTCGAAAGAGCGTTACATTTAAGGTACGGATTCACGTTAACGTGTCTTGTTCCTTGTTCCATTACTCTCTATATTATAGTAACGTATACGTTTACGTTACTAAGATATTGCTACGGTGTGTGTGCGTCTCTATCACGCCCACTACTACCTTATACTTATGTAATATTAGATCACGAGATAACCTACTATACACTCTACAAAAAACCATTGGATATTGCCGATGTGTATACATATACGATATATATATATATATATATATATTATAAGTCGGCCAATGTTTACTGCTTATATATACAGGATACGTTTATGTTTATTAAGTATTTATTTATATAGGACCGGTGTCACATAATAATTCGCCCCCATTCTCAAAATCATCTGATTTTGATAATGGGGACGAATTATTATATGACACCGGCGTTACGTATATAGGTCATTGTTAGTCCCCTATACTCCACGTGTATCAACTATAAGATAATAGTACGTATACATACGTTAAACACTTAATAAACAAAGAAGCTTTTCGGCGAACACCAAAAAAAATAATGATAAACAAATAGAAAAAATATAATAGTTAAGATGCATAAGTTAGAAGTTAGTATCACATATAATGTGTTATCCGGGATCGCCTCCTGTATCGTCTTCGTGAATGCCATGTATCTACACTTGTAATCCAGCTTCTAGTACGACACATTTAATAGTCAAGATGCAAGCTCAGAAGTTAGTATACAAATATAAATATTATTGTGTTATGATAATTGATTTATTAATATACAATTTATAATTTCAGGATAATTAAGATCATCAGTAGTTTTCTTCCTGCTTGGCTAGATGAATATCTTCATGAATAAGTTCAAGATCATCTCCGTTATCGCCCTAGACATCCTCCGTATGTTATCCGGGATCACCTCCGGTATCGTCTTCATGAATGCCATGTATCTACACTTGCTGGCCAGCTTCTAGTCCGACAAATTAAATAGTCAAGATACATAAGTTAGTATATAATGTATCTCCATACATATATATATATATATATATATATATATATATATATATATATACTTATATAACTATACATAGTACGTGCAGTGCACATCGTACATTGTACGTGTATGTAATTATGTAAATTACGTTCCATATCTAGCTAACGAACTAGATATCGGACGTCACATTATGTAACATATTTACTGCGTGAATCAGGGTTTAGACTGAAAAAGATCACACACGATGGATTATACCCACTTTAGGAACACTTTTACCAAACGTACCCAGTGCGGGCGGCGATTATATAATAGGGGAGGAGCAATAGCATACGCAATTTCTGCTGGCGCAAATTATACCCGCGCATTAAAATTATGAATCATATATGAATTCATATTTATAAATAGAAACTATAGGACATAAGTCCTTGCTTATAGTATATTGTATATCCTATATGTATTATACATAATGTATATGCTAATATATATGTATATATTATAAGTACATACGATTTAAATATAGTATATATGTATGTATGTATGTGTATGTGCATGTATGTGTGTATGTTGTATGTATTATTTAGTAGAATATATATATATATATATATATATAATAATATATTATTAATAATATCAATAATATATATATATATATACGCACTAAAAACAACACACGCCATGACATACGCAATTTCTGCTGGCGCAAATTATGCGCATTAATTTGATACATAATTATATGAATCATATATGAATGCATACTTTATAGGTGTTCACCCTATAAATGGAAATTATAGAACGGACATAAATGTCCTTGATTATAGTATAGCGTGTATATATGTATATGTGAATATATATAGCTATATGTTATAAAATAAACAATATCATATTCATATAATTGAATAATTAGTGAATTACACGATAATTGTATTCGTTTATATAGCGAATAATATGACTTGCGTAATTTAACAGTTAAATTATTAACATAATCGTTAACAAACATTAAAGAGGCACTATTTCTACGTTTGTAGTTCATAACAATACGATAAGCATTATTATAAGCTATATTAAGTTTAGCCATGCAATATCTATTTGGTATCCATATGCTACTAAGGTATATATTAGAAACAAATGTTTTAAATAGAATAATTTTTGTATCCTTAGAGCAATGATTAAAGTTATATGATATTGCATAGCTTTGTTTATATAACTTTTTAATATTACTATATATATTAATATCATCAGATAAGTCCTCTGAAATCCAATGTCCAAGATATCTATATGATTTGACAACTTTTAGAAGTTTATTATCTATATATAATTTCACAGGTTTATGATATGATTTATCAAAATAAATTGGTAAAATAACCGATTTATCAATATTAAACGTTATGCGGTTATGGTTAGCAAACTCTTCACAACAACTTATCAACAACTGCAAACCCCCTAGTGATGGTGAAAATAATGCTATATCATCTGCATAACATAGATTATTTATGATATTTCCATTTAAGCAATAACCTGAATGTATTTCATTTAATTTCTTAATCATAGGATTAGTATATAAATTAAATAACAATGGTGAGAGAATTCCACCTTGAAGAACACCCCTTGTAACAGGAAAGATATCCGAAGAATTATTACACCATTTAATATATATTCGTTGGTTTCTATACCAGTAATTTAAAAAATTAATTATGTATAAAGGAATATTATTATCTTTTAATCTTTGAAATAAAATGTATATACATATATATATATATATATATATATATATATGTATAAATATATATATATATATATATATATATATATATATATATATATATATATATATATATATATCTTATATTCTAATAGTATAGTATCTATAGTGTAAAACTTACATTTAAATTTAATAAATAAATTTAAATATAAAAAAGTATGTGATTATGTATATAAACGTATATTGTTATAATATTTGTATATAATATTAAAATGAATAATTATTGTTAATAATTTATTATAAAATGTTATTAAAGATATATTAAAATTAATAAGATTGTAATATTAATTAGAATTTATAATATATATAAAGAATATAAAAATAATAAATAATTAAAATTCATTCTCATGCTAAAAATATCATCACAAAATAATCATATTTATAAGATACTCTTTCATCAACTTACAATGTATTAATTAGTTATTGTAATAATGTGTTATCTATAGATGATTCATAGTATTTATAATATTAATATATTCTTTATTTCCTGATTTCATTACTAAATGATAGAAATAGCCATCTTTATTTTCTATTAATTTAGAGGGGGTATCGAACTCCACAATAGAGCCGTTGTCCATTACCTGTGATAACATAACATATCTGTATTAATATATGTTTAGAAACATCTATATATTTAACATAATCTATTTATAGAAAATATAGTTATTGAAATTGTAATTGTATACTTGTTGAAAATCATAAGAAATATACCTATTGTTAAACCATTATTACTACTAAAATAAATTATGTAAATCTAAATATGTAAGTAATAGATGATAATGTAAATTAATAATATATTATGAAATAGAGATACTATAATATAAAATCTAAATAAATATATTTATTTTAATTTTAATAATATATTTACATTAATATTATTAATTTTATATATATTTATTTATATTAAATTACTTTATAATAAAATATAGGAATATAACTATGTAATCTATAAAAACCATAATTCGATCCGAATCTAGAATTGTATTAATTCTGTGAGCGATTGTGATGATTGTACATTCGGAAAAGTTTTCTTTTATCGTTCTTTGAATCAACTCATCTGTGCTGTTTTTAAATGTTTATATTGTTATTAATACATACATTTTACATTTTTCGGTCTTCGAACTGTGCTTATAAAGCAATCGGCTGTCCATATATATTTGAAGTTAATATCTTATATTAAATAAGTGGGTTTTCAGTAGTTTCTTGAAGTTTGGAGTTGATGGTGTAGTACGGATGAATGTAGGAAGAGTGTTCCAGGAGTATGGGACGGATATTGCCCAGGCGCGAGTGTTAGTCGAATGTAAGTTGTGTTTAGGGAGTTGAAGTAGAAACGTATTGGTGGAGCGTGTAGTGATATTAGTTGGTAATTTAAGTTTGAGTATGGATGATAGTTAGTCAGGAGAGTCATGGTGGATTGCTTTATGAGCCAGTAGTAGAGTTGTATATGTAATTCTATGGCGTACAGGTAGCCAGTGGAGTTTAACTAGGAATGAGGATATATGAGTATGGGATTATTTGGCTATGTTGAATATACACCTAGCTACAGAATTTTGAAGAATTTGGAGTTTAGTAATGTACGATGAGGGAGTACTGTAAAGGATAAAATTACAGTAGTCAAATAGAGGTATGATGTAGGCAGAAGCTATAATAGTAGAGGTGGATATTGATATTGAATGACGAATAAGGCGTAGTGAATGTAGCTAGTAGTTTAGTAGTTTTGTTATGTGGGACAGTTGTCTATTATTACTAGAATATATATATATATATATATATATATATATATATATATGTATGTATATATATTCATCCCATATAGATTTGATAACTTTGTATTACATAAATAATTATTAATATCTTTAAATTACATATATAATTAGAGATTATATAATATCCTTACGTAATACATTACGAGACGGTATTGTTCAGTACTAACAATACGTCAACATTTGCAGTGGCCTCGTCAATAGTTAAGATACGAGTTTTGTGAAGGAGGGCTCTAGCCAGACACATCTGCTGTCTTTGTCCTACGCTGAAGTTTTTACCTTCTTTAAGAACTTCCGCGTCGATTCCTTTCTCTTGCAATTGTAAATGTGCCTGTAATAATAGTATTCAAATATATAATGATGAATAAACAATAACAGTAATACTTAATATTACTACTCGAGTAAGTTTATGTATTATATTATAAGCGTACTTGAAAATAGAATAAAGTTAAATAAAAAAATATAAACAATAATGAAAATAAAGAAAATAAAGATCGTATAGTAAGAACAAAAGTTCCGGTAGGTTATTACTAATTGTTATTATCCCTACTGTTATTATCCCTACTGTTATTTTCCCGTTGAGGGTGACAAACAAAGTGAAGCCCTAACTAGTATCGTTAAGACATTTATAAGTAATAAGAAATAGATATTATTATTTATACTTATTTTAATATAAATAAAGGCAATACTGCTAATGCATTATCCATGGATACTTATAATTAATAAATAATTATTATTATTTTATATAGAAATATATATATATATATATATTTATAATATATATATAATATATATATATATATATATATATTTCTATATATATATATATATATATATATATATATATATATATATATATATATATATATATATACACACATATTAAAGTATGTTTAAATAATATATTAATAATTATAATATAAAACATATATTTGTTGTAAAATGGTCATTTTATCAGAAATACCAATAAATAGTTTCACGTAATTTAAATGTATGTAATAGTAGCATGGACTTTTTAAAATAATATAGCATATATAATGAATCACTTCAATGGTGATGCAATTATATTATATATTATAAAGATAATTATATCGACCTAGAATGAAATTGTTTTCAAATCTAAAACGGAATATAATGATACATTAATATTAACATATAAAGTTGTAACAACGCTAATAGATATTTTACGATATATTTATGTAAAAAGAGATATTGTGTGATACAAATAAAGCATAACTATGGTGTGTGTAGGGGAGATGACTGAGTAGTAGCCGATAATTGATATACCTCAGCATACTTCTAATAAAAATACTGAATTTTAAGATCTTATATTTTGTTAATTAGCTAAAATCATATAGGTCTAGAATACTGTGATTTAACTTTTATATATTACTGAATACTATTAACGATTTATTAGACATTATAAAAGGCATAGAAAAGCATTAAAATAAGGTAAGTCCGGGGTAGTGGACGATATTATCATAATATTCTATAAGTGTCTTGTAATGTATTCGATTTATATTTTTGAATTATGTAATATTAAATAATATTTATGATGCATACGCACCTTATTTGATTCAATGATTTAAGTATATACACAGTGTGTATTACACACATATTATGTGTGTATGTGTCACATACTCATACACATAAATAAGACTAAATATATATATAATCATGTTTTTGTTAAAATTTGAAAAAAAATGATTATGTAATAAATTAGAGTAATTACATTTTTTTTATAAATTTACTTTGTATTATATACATTTTGATTATCTAAATATTGTATATAGAACTTATTATCCTATTTAGTAACATTAATTAAAACGACCATTACTCCGACCTCGGCAACTACCCCGTTCGGTCCCCTGTATTTCCTCTTTCCTATTGTACCACTCGGAGAAATAATATATTATATATTAGGGGAGGGAAGGGGGTAGTTGCCAATAATTAACATGCCTCATAAGATTTCTAATATATCGATAAATACTGAATTTTAGGCTCTTATTTTTTTGAATTAACTAGAAATCATATAGTTCTATAATACTGTGATTTCACTTTTATATAAAGTGTTTATCCTAATAATATAAACGTTTGATTAGGCATTACAAAAATAAGGCAATGTTCTAGTAGTGGCCGCTAGTACCAGAAAATGCGATAGGTGTCTCGTAATGTATTCGATTTATATTTTTTTAATTATGTAATATTAAGTAATTATATTTATGATGCATACGCACCTTATTTGATTCAATGATTTAATTATATATACACATATTCTTACATATAAATAAGCATAAATATATATAATCATGTTTGTTTTCAAAATTTGACAAAAACTGATTATATAATAAATTAGAATAATTAATTAATTATTTAAAAAAAAAATTATTATATATTATAGATATTTGGATTATCTAAATATTGTATATACAACTTTTTATCCTATCAAGCACCATTTAAGCGTTAATTAAAACGGCCACTACTCCCTCCTCGGCCACTACCCCCTTCCCTCCGCTACATATATATTATATTATAAATTACAACATATATAATGATAGTATATATATATATATACTGATAGTGTTGTACGTTCTTATAGTGATAATACATATAACTACAATATATACTTTAAGATGTTATAATAGACATCTATTATTTATATCGAAATTAATCAATATATTATAGGGCGATATTATATGTATTATATTATAATTATAAAATATTGTAAAGTATATTAGTTATAATATAAAGTAATGTGTATACTATATATATATATATATATATATATATATATATATATATATATATATATATATATTGGTTTCGATGTACTATCAATGTTTACTATTAAACCTTTTTCACGGCATTCCAAACGCATGAGTCATTATATAATTTAAACGGGTCCAGATTATCTCTTATTGATCCCAGAAATAATACAGGATCCTGGTGTATTTACGTTATTATAATACGTGTATGAAAATACATGAATAATATATATAACACATATCTGAAGGAAATATATGTAGTAATTAGATATTGTTTTGTTGGTTAAAACATGACATACCAAACCTACTCATTAAACTACTCATATATATATATATATATTAAATATTCCTAGATAATTATCTAATATAAGTAAGAAATAGTACACATGTAAATATGCATTAATTTAGTAATATATTAGTAATACTATATTAATAACATGTCGAGTTGATATTGTATATATATATATTATTATTATTTATTTGAGTCAGACATAAACAGTCCATGGATAAACAAAACAAAAAAAAAATTAAATACAACTATACAACACATATCTATATATAAGTATATAATTACAAATAATATATAGTTAAAAAAACAATGATGTACACCATGTTTTAAATATTGACGACGGGCGAGAAACATTATATAAATATATCATTTTAATAATAGAATTGTCAGATAATTTAACACGATTATATAGTGAGTAATACGACTTACGTAATTTTATAATAATATTATCGAAATTATCATATAGGTACATTTCGGATGCACTGCATCTAGGTTTATAGCCTAGGGATATGCGATATGCATTATTATATGCTACTTGAATTTTTTTAAAGTAAGCATTATCTATATCCCATAGACTACAAAGATACATATTAGAGCAGAATGTTTTAAAAAGCAATATACATACATATTTCGAGCAGTTTCTAAATCTATTAGATAGAGAATAGCTAGTTGTGTAAAGACGTTTAATATTACAGTTTATATCCATCTCATCAGATAAATTATCAGAAATCCAGTGTCCAAGATACTTATAAGCTTTTACTACTCTCAAGCATGTATTTCCAATACGTAGCTTAATTGGATTATGATGAGATTTGTTATAATAAATTTGTAGGATAACAGATTTTTTAATATTATATGTTATTTTATTACTATTTGCAAACTTCTGACAACAATCAATCAACAGCTGCAAACCAGATAGCGAGGGTGAGAATAAGGTTGTGTCATCCGCATAACACAAATTATTTATTATATTTCCATTAATACAATACCCAGTTTTAATAGAGTTCAGATTACCTATCATTGGATCAGTATAAATATTATATAGTAAAGGTGATAATATCCCACCTTGACGCACTCCATTAGCAACACTAAACGTATCAGAATTATAGCTTCCCCATTTAATATATATACGCTGATTTCGATACCAATAATTTAGAAAATTAATTAAGTATATAGGAACATTTTTATTCCTTAATCTTTCGAATAGTATATTGTGACTTATATTATCAAATGCTTTGGATGCATCTAAAAATGCAACAAACATATTTGTGTTGTTATTTTTATAATCATTGATCAACTGTTTTAGGGAAAAGACACACATTTCCTTGCTCTATATATAATATAGAGCAAGTTTTACATGGAGTTTAGTTATTCATATTATAAACACATTCACGGGGTATGTATTGCCATCATTATTGACATTCGATATAATTATATAATTATATTTATATATGGGACATAATTATATAACTTTACATAAATATGCAATAATGTCTAATATCACCTAGATTATATATTAATTATATAAACTTTACGTTATAAGATGTATTGATATTACAACCTGAGGTATAATACTGATTTGAGATCTAAGTTTATGCAGTCCGAGACGTTTCACATCGACGTCGTCTATTTTTAGAACTCCATTGTACTCCACTAGTCGAAATAATGCATTCAATAATGAACTTTTACCTGCACCCGTTCTTCCGACCACTCCTATCTATTTCAGCGGAAAAATAGATATAATATCAAATAAAATCACAATCATATTCATATATAATATATATGTATATATTATATATATATATTGGTAACAATTTTGTATATCACATAATTTAAAACCTTTTCTCCGGCATTAATACTGAAAGTTATATTATCCAACGATAGATTATCACTGCCTTCGTATTTCAAACATAAATTCTCAGCGGTTATTTCACCATATTTAGGCCAACTTTGGTCCATTTTATTATCTTCAGCAGTCTGCAGAGATGCTTCTGAAGGCAGCTTCGAGTATTCCAAAACTCTTTCTACAGAGGTCATCTGCGAAATAAAATACGTACTGGTGATATATAACATAAACGGTAATATAGTAAGATGATAATATCAAGATGTAGACATAATCATTTATACTATAGGAAAAGTAACATAATATATTATACATATATTTTATCTTCTTATTAAAATTTAAAAATAATATAAACGAATTATTGTATCGTTCAACATATTAATAATGAAATATTATGTAATAATTAAATTATTACATTATAATTAAATTTATTTAATAATAAATATTATTAAAAGTATTAACACTAAATAAATGAACTGGAACTCAAATATAATTTTGATTACAAATATATTTATTAATTATTTCTATTATTATAATAATATATTTATACATATTTCAATTAGTATTATAGAAAGTATTATATTAAATATATTAATATATTAATATTATGCATTCCTTTTGTATTCTTACAAGAAATATACATTTCGTATTTATAAGAAATCTATTGTATTTTTAATATGTTATAAGAATTAATAGTAATGACACCTACTTAATAGTATCAAGAAAGTAAATAATTAATTATCAAAAGTTTAACTCTCCTATTCCTACGTTGAAAATAACCATGTTTTCTATGTAAATACTCTGTCTTATGCAATATTGGAACACACCAAATAGATCTATCGCATAAATAAGACTTATCCCTATCATTCCTGTGCTTATACCTGTTGTGTTGTGTGTATATTAGTTTATTTATAATCAACAATATATTATATTTTAATTGTAATGATAATTGATAAATATAGGTCAATTAAAAATTATAAATATATATTTTATTAGTTTTAATAAGCTCATTAAAAGATATCTATCTTATAGATAGTATATATGTATATGTTGTAGTAATTACGCAGGGATAAAGTATATATCTTATATATATAAATATATATTATGTAATGGTTATGAATGCTATTTTCGTGTATTTATTATTTTCATGTTTCTGTAAATTGTAAAGATTTTTTTTCTTTTGAAATCCGTAAACATAGTGTAATATTTATTAATTTCAGGTTTCTATCATTATAAAGAGTATATACTCTCCCATATGTGCGTATTTTATATCGGATTAACCATATTATTATTTGTTTATATGCTTGAGTGATTAGTGGGTGGAACAACGTTACTATAGTATACTGTTATAACAGTTATAACTGTTGACACGATAGCACATTATTAATGCCCCGATCGTATGACTATACACACTACTTTTAATAGAGCGGATATTGTATATAGGTCATGTACGACCGAACAAGGACATATCATTATAAGCGTATCATCATAAAGAACGCGCGCGAGTCTACGTCGGTAACAGGGGTGTCCGACGGACTGGTGGTAAGCCTCACCACCGGACACTGTCCGTTAGCGAGTACGCATGTATGCGACTACACGAAGGGGAAGATAGAGGTAGACATCACAGCGATGAAGAGAAAGAACCGACTTCGATGATAATGATATAACGCATGAGCTCGTCTTTAAGACAAGTTGACCGGTTGACCATAATCCACAACTATGCATGACTACAAAAAGTACACTTCAAGAGTCTGTATTGATAACGTTGACCGAAGAAGGCGAATGTGCGATGAACAATGTACATTGAACTTTAGTTAATTATGTTATAAGATACGCCCAATGTGTATGGTGAAACGAGTGAGTGAGTGAGTGACTTTGTTATAGGATAGTGAGATATATTGGGACTTATGGATTGTAATAAAGTAATGTAGTAAGTAAAGGAAGTAGTTTAAAGCGTATACGCTAGATATATCTAGCTTTAAAATAAATATAGGGATTATATATAGCGCTAGATAAGTTTGATGATATGATAGTAGATATGAAAGATGATCAACATACGGTCGCTTTCATATTTTCTCTTGGATTATATCAGTTGAAATGCAATGTTGGCTAATTAATTCATTAATTTCAGGCAATTATGATTCAGGGATAATGTATTTAAAACATATCTAGACGAAAGAGTGATATTTGTATACGATGTGGATACAATATGTAGAGACGATAGATAAGGTGTTAAGTAAATAAAAGATGTAGGGAAAGTTAAATATGAATATTGGTAAATTTAAGGGATATATTGATGATATATCAAAACGTATGAAAATGTGTATCAAGATGGATGATGAGAAAGTGAAGGCAGTAAGGAATTGGCCTAAGCATACAATTAAAATGCCAGCTCTATAGTATACACATAATTGATATCGGTACGCTTATACGACTTTTATACTATTATATTTTACGAAGTACCTTAAAAAGACTGAAATAATTTGAAAACAAATCTCAACGAAGACTTCCAAATAAATTGTATAAACAAAATAAGAACATCATCTATATTGTACAGAAAATTAAATTCATGATATGATCGATGATAAGAAATAGCAATATGATACCTTACTAGAATGTTTATAAGAAACGTTATCGTTTTTGTCAAGGATCTTTTGAAGGAAGTCTGAAAACAGGAAAAGACGAGAATAAATGGATAGATAACATGATTCGTTTATCTGAAAAGTATTCGAAGAGGATAGTTATTGAAGAATGTTCCAGATACATATCAATAGGATGTTTTGTCATATCAACACTCTTATATTCATCCTACAACCGATAGTCGTCGACCATCCGTTTAAAGAATTAAATAAATATGTATATGTATATATATTCAACTATCTGCGTGGCTTAATTGGATAAGGTGACATATACGTAGTAAAACGCGTGTTCAAGTCCCATCCGCACCAATTAAAAACCCAATAAAATAGGTCCGAAAATAATATTTAGAAGTGATCTTATATAATTATGTATACATAAATGATTGCCTCTCGTTAAATACTAGAGCGGCTTCGAATGGATATTAGAGCCAAATAGTTGTAAGTGTACAATTCAATCCAAATTTGGGATGGGATGATAGAACTCAACCAACAAAATAATAACAACAATATATATATATATATATATATATATATATATATATATATATTAATAGATAATTATATAACATATAGTTTAAGTGTACAAACTGGAAGAATAGATCACGGAGATAAAGCAGATCGCCGAGGCGAAACAACAAGACAGTAAATCAATCCTCACCGTCATCCATCTCGTGAGAGCTAAAAATAGACCGAAAGCTTCCGTGTGTTGATCCTATAGAATGAGAAATGGTATACTACTAGGTATGCGTCATCGTTATGACGTCACGGTTACGTAATAGGTGGCGCTACCTGATGACTGTCGAACTCGTCTTGTAATATATTCTGAACACCGAAAGCTCTGATATCCGTGAGACCCTTCATGGTAGCGCTGACGTGAGAGAATACCGAAGAACTAGCTGTGTGAACGCCGCGATGTTACGTCATATAGTGGTGATGTTACGTCACTGGGGTCAGAGGTTAGCTGCGATGTATATATTACTCGTGCACTGATATATGATAATATTGAATATGTAGGCAATGTTGTATCTAAAAATATACATCACTAAATAGAATAATAATTATTAATAGTAATATTTTATCGACATTTTATATTTTTTAATTTATTATAATAATATTAAATTGTTATCATTAATTTTAGTAATTGATGTTTTCATCCGCCATTTCATTCAAAACTTTTATATCGCAAATAAAAAAAATATTAATTATCCAAAGAAATAAATAATGGTAAGTTATATAAAATATAATATTTAATATATTTATAAATTCAGACTATAGTCTGTATACACTATATTACTATTAACTAAATAGGTCATATTCGATGAAACACATCCTAACTAGTGGCTTCGAGTCGTCTGACATCCACTGAACTGGAGAGGTAGTATTTGCGTACGTAACCCACCACCACAACCATGGGTACGATAGGAAACAGACAAACGGGGTTAATGAAACAGGAAACCAGTGCACTCAGTACGGATTGGATTAATAACTGAAACGATTCATTTCATTAGGAATATCTGATATGCACGTTTCATTAATATTAGAAGATACGTAAAAGTTCATGCATATCTCTTTATATTGATAAATATTATAGGTAGTATTGAAATATTAGATACATTATTCTAAGTATGTTTTTGTGGTAAATATTATATATTTATAGTATAATTAATAATTATAATGATAATACATTGTTCACTAATCATCATTGTTGTTATTATTAATATTTGTATTACCCTAATAAAATCAGAAAAAGATTCGGAAGTATTTTCATCTAAAACTCCAAGATCTTTAGAAAATCGATTTAAAATTCGTCCTATTTTAAAAGAGGAAATTATAGTTTTTATTTATACCATACTATAACTATTTAAAGTATATTGTATATATATATATATATATATATATATATATATATATATATATATATATATATATATATATGATGATGATGATGATATTGAGTTTATTAGCACTAAAATAGGGTCATGTAGACCCCTTCGCTCGTGCGGGAAGAAAATAATAATAAAATAATAGTAATACGATAATAATTTGATAATAATATACATTCAATATATAACGTATATTGATATATATATATATATATATATATATATATATAATGTATCACGTGTAACGTTTATATTAATTGTATTACATAACCTATTATAACATTACATAACCTAGCGGGTTGGTGTCGAAGAAGTGAATAGGGCTCCTGACTACCGAATGTAAAATAGAATTGTGCAGCACTTTTGCCGATTTGATCAGAATGTACGGTATGGTAATTTGATTTAAAGTACCTAGAATTTTTTAAGAAATAATGTTGTAAATGTGTTAACTATAAGATGTTCACCAAATCCTATATATATATATATATATATATATATATATATATATATATATATATATATATATATATATATGTATATATATAGTATTGGACAACGCTCCTTTTTAGTATATTCCGTTCCAGCTTCCTTTACTTTTATATTTTTTAATTAATACCCTTCCCGTTTACTTATCATAGATATGAAACCATTATCTTTAATAAGTATGTTCATACAATATGATGATGATGATATTCGGTTTATTAGGCACTAAAATAGGGTCATGTGCTGGACCCCTTCGCTCATGCGGGAAGAAAATAATAATAAGATAATAGTAATCCGATATCAAATTTAATACTAATATACATTGAATATAACACGGACAAAAATAATAAGTGATATAAAAGAGTGTTATATACTACAGACTGCATTAATATAGAGGATTATTATATACTACAGACTGCATTGATATAGAGGAGTTGTGTACTACAGATTGCATTGATATAGTGGATTGTTATATACTACAGATTGCATTGATATAGAGGAGTATTATATACTACAGACTGCATTGATATAAAGGAGTGTTATATATTACAGATTGCATTGATATAGTAATATATAATTATATTATTAATTAATCTTGTTCATGTCCATTCAATTTCGTTCCATAAACGGAACCCATGCAAAATATTGTATATATATATATATATATATACAATATATATTATATATATATAATATATATTATATATTATATAGTATATATACGTACATAATTTATTATTAAATATTGATATGTATAATATAATACTAACATATACAAATTAAAATGAGTATACTCCCAGTGTATAAATATGAAAATTCTCTAATATCTACATTGACAAATATATCAGAAGTTGTATCTAGTTGAGAAGATATAGTTTCATTTCGGTTAATAGCCATCTCTCTATATTGAACCCTAGGTAATAATAGTATGTGTAATATATTTAATTATAATATATGATTAAATATATTATTACAGTATAACTACTACTTATATTAAAATAACTACTAGTATTACTACTAATTATATAACAGATACTACTACTACCATCACTTCTATTAATAGTAATTATATTGATATTATTAATAATATTACTACAATACTACTATTAAGAGGTATCCTATATTATACTATAATATAATTGCTAGTAATAGTAGTGATGGTAGTTGTATAAGTAGTTTCAGTTATAACTGAACAATTAATATTACTAATAATTATATATATATAATTATTAGTAATAATAATACTTATTTTAATATAGGTAGCTAGTATCTATACCCGTAATTATATATTAGTATAATACTACTTCTACTACTATCAGGTATATTTCACTTTTCCTAGCAATAGATTATATTCTAATTCGATTACATATAATATACTTACCACTTAGCTAAGAACCAGTCAATGAATATAAACATAAGTCTATTGATAATACCAATAATTAAAATGGAGATCATAAAAAATAAATTTGATCCGGATCGGAAATATTCGTAATACACACTCCATTTGATTGCTCCTTCTTTCGAATCTTCCATTTGAATTTGAATTTTCTTATCTCCGTCGATCTAATTGATTATATATATATATATTTCATATAGTGACTACATATGATATGATACAACTTCTATTTATTGTTTTACGAAGATTACTCTGACAATATTAATAGGTTACCTAACTAATGTTATTTGTAAATATGTTAATTTAATTGTAAATCAACATTCAATGATTTAATATTTTAAAAGTTATATATAATAATATATTATATTATGTATAACAATATTTAAATATACTTGGTAGTACTAACTTTTAATTCTATTCTATTATTTTCATCTACAATTTAAGAATATTTTATTATTTTGTTTTTTAATATTTAAATATATAATTAAGTATTTAGAATTTTATTTTATTTTATTTATAAAGTATATTCTATATACATTTCGTACAATATAAAAAATAATATATATATTTAAAAAACAATATTTAGAATTATATGTATTTATTATATTATATTTATATTATATTACTTATATATATATATTATTAAATACATATTATTTTAAAACCTTTTTCTGTAAACGTATTGTGAGAAATCTCGTCATCTTCTTTCAGTTCTTGTTTACACAAATATTTATTGATATCCAAACCCGAATTAACTAAATTTGCATACGTATCGAATAAATAAATGGTACCCTTTGAATAATATCATCATTTTACACATCTAATATATATATATATATATATATATATATAATATAATATATATATGTATATATATATATATATATATATATATATATATATAATTAATAATATCAAACTAGATTCAATAATATAGATAATATAGATTATTTTTTAACATTCATTACATATTCAAACTCTTATTTGATTAAATTTTAAATAATGTGATTACATTTATTTGTATTGTCATGTTAACATATATTTTAACAAGTAAATAGAGGTCATAAAATTGTATTAATTCATACCTCGTCCATAATTATTATTTTATCCATTTCTTTAATGAATTGTATTTGATGTGTTACTAATATTCTTGTTTTATCTTTAAGGTATCCTTTTATACAACTATATTAGATTCATATGATTAATTATAATATTATATATATACAAGAAAATATAGATAATTTTAAAAATATAGAATGAACATACGATAATAATGAAGAATAATACGGAAGAATTATTTTAGTTTTGTTTGTTTTTTATTATATTTTGTTATAAATTTATTTTTGTTATAGAAAATTCGGGTTTTTTATATCTATATTTCAAATATACTATAATATAAAATTATTATTCATTATTATTACAGATAAAGTGGGAAGTATTATTTTATTTTTGTTTGTTCGGTATTACATATATGTTTGTTTTATATATATATTGTAAATATGTTTCAAATATATTATATTACTATACTACAATATTAATAATTTTCTATTATTTCAGGTTATAGTGATAAGTATTATATTGTTTGTTTCGTAATATTATTGGTATGTTTTGTTATTAACTGTTTGTGTATAGGTATATTGGTTTATTTTATTTGTAACTTGTTCTGTTTGTATATATATATGTTTTTAAAATTTATTATACAATTAAAATATAAAATTAATAAAGTACTACCTACTATTATTACAGATTTTGGTAAGTATTACATTATTTGTTTGTTTCATTCTAGTATTTGTTTTATTCTAGTATTGGTTTATTTGATTTTTAACATGTACTGTTTATAATATATTTAAAATTTAACATTTAAATATTAAACTATATAACTAATAATGTATTACTAAAACAGGGTACAAAGATAAGAAGAATTCTATAAAGTTAAAGTAGAAATTGAATATTTCGATGCCACTTACAAAATAATGTATTTTATTTCTATTTTCGATTATTTTTACGCTATCTTTTATTTCTATTTTGATAATTTTTCGTTTATTTTTACTATATAATTTATTTCTACTTTCGATTGTTTTTCGTTTATTTTTACGGTAATTGTAAAACGTTTTAATTTCTCTAATTTTTTAATTTCGTATTATTCTTTGTTTATTTCTATAACGTATGTTATCGTTAGCAAATATTTATACTTTATACTTTCGATTATATTTTCGGTTATGTATTTGCTTAAATACATTATCAATCAATCAATCAATAAATCATGAATAATATAATAATAATAAAATGTTCAGTAAAATTAATAGGAAGTTACTAATTGATAAGTATAGGATTGTAGTAAGGATTAGAAGTAGGTTATCTGATAATGTTTGTAACATTTAGAAAGTTATAATTTTTAGATATACCTATAGGCGAGAATCGTATTAATAAGGTTATATATAAGTGATCATAACTTCATTCCATCGGGATTTACATTTCATAAACATGAGAATATGAATACATAACATCGCTATTCACCAACTCGTTAAATATAGTACGTCCGACAGAAGCATCGATAGCAGCAAGAGGATCGTCTAGCAGTATGATATCACTATCAGAATATATCGCTCTAGCTAGACTCAATCTCGATCTTTGTCCTCCCGATAACGACATGCCTCTTTCTCCGACTAATGTGCAATCATGTTCCTTCATCGCATCCAAATCCTGCAGTATAATACGTGTAGAATATTATTTTATTATAATACAATACTAGACAGAATATTTTACATTTATTTAATAAATAATCAATACATATTAGCATATATCGTTTTAATAAAAATGTAGAATTTCTACACAATAATTTGTTAATAGCTTGTCATTTCATAAATATATCTTGGATTGTGATATTTGTTCACCCAAATAAAAAATAATATGTTTTCGAATCTATAGAATATGTATGTTAATATCTAAATTATATATCAATATGATACAAAGATTTTGCTGAAATAACAACAATTACGTCAAAATGGGTACCTTGGAGGATGCAAGTCTGGTTATTTGGCCGATCATTAAACCGGTCATTTAACCAATCAAATATCATATAGTAAAATGATAGAATTTATATACAAATTGATGCACCATGCATTATCCCATCTCTGGTATATCATATTATTAGACATATATGATTTGATAGTATAAAATTATTAATAAAATATAATAAATGCATAATACGAAGTTCAATAAAGAAGTAATATAATTTTCCAATAATTTTTGAAATATAATTTAATCTGGCTGTGGTATTAATTTCGCGCCTAATTATTCATAATTTTATTCAAGATATTTAATCTATATTTTTGAGAATATAGATTACACCTATCGAGTAATGTTGTACTATCGGCTAAATTTCCCGACTTTGCTGTTTTTAGAAATATATATATCGCTTATTAATATCCATTTTATTCGCAAAATATACAAAAATATAAATAATTAAAATCAATATATCGTAAAATAATATAATATTATTTACATAGTATATTATGGTTATATAAAATATGATTATTTGTGTTTAGAGTACTAGTAACACACATACAAACTCGACCAAATTACCTTTCCTTCCCCTACATATTATTATATAGTTATTATTATCGTTATATTTATGTTGTTATACAGGTTTTTATTAAATAAAGTATATAAACTAATTCAACTTATTATATATATATGTGTGTGTGTGTATGTGATACGAAAATTGCGTATTTAAATCATTAATTTATATAATTTAAAAATTATAATAATATATTATAAATTATATAATATCACACTTGTTTCAATATTAAAATATATTGTAATCTAAAATATACATATGTTTATGTAGACTTATATTATTCCTAATTTATATAAATATATATTTATTCTCTAAAATATATAATTATTCTCTAAAATATATATTGATATATAAAATATATAATGATATACAAGCGCGTTTAATATGCATTACCTGTCGATCAGAGGTCGCGCTAATGTGCAGTCAACGCAAAAATGGGAAGTCAATAATTTGTCAAACAGTCAATTTTTCAATTTTGTGCAGTCAATTTTTAATTGTGAGCAACAATATTTGTATTATTCTAATTAATTTTTGAAGGCATATAGCCAGATATGTATTACATATAGTAAGATGCATACCATGCGGGGAGTTTCCCGATATTGTTACATTACTAAGCACAAGAAGATCACCAATAACAACAGATTGTTTGGTAATATATAAAAGAGACCATTATGCATAATGGTCTCTTCATGAAGTATATAAGTTCTGAATATCATAACAAATTTATTATTGCCAACAAAAGATTGAAGGGATAAAATAATCAGATTAGACACCATAAGCAAACTATATATCAAAGACAAATAATGATTTAGCTTATAACATAGGATCGCTATTTATCATGGTGTATTATGATGCAAATAAGTTAGTTTTACCTGCATATTCTTTCCCTGCTAGAGGTGTCAATATGATGGCATGCCTCACAATTTAAATATAATTTTGATTGTAATATTATTATGAATACCGATTTATAATATCTGACTCATAAAGAATTCCCAGTAAATAATTGTTTCAAAAAAATAGTTTTAAAAACATGCATTTATTTATATATAAAAAACATTTACATATAACAGATGAATGCATTACTTAATTGGTGTACTTATTATAGATTTTATTTAAGTATTTTATTAGTAATCGTTAAATATATAATTTAGTATAATATAATAAACATATAAAAAATTATTAATGTTTTAAAAAAAAATTATTTACATGTTTTTAAAACATTAAATATATGAGTTTTTGAAGCATAAATGTTTTAAATATCTTATATGCATGAAGTATTTAAAACATCATTTTAAATAAATCAACATATAACATTTATATTATTATAAATTTAATTTATATACTATTATTAATATTATGTATATGAATGTTTTAAAAAAAAAGATTAATGTTTTAAAAAAATATTAAGTTATATGTTTTTAAAACATCAAATAGTTAACATTCTGAAACATACATGTTTTAAATATCTATATTCATGAAGTATATAAAACATAATTTTAAATTAATAAATACAACATTTATTTTATTATGAACTTAAGTAGTCAGGTCTCGTTCGACATATCGTGCACTTATAAGTCTCTCATCAAGAACACCACACAGTCAAGGTTTGTATGCATTATTATTTGAATATTGTTATTACAGTTTATGAATATTTTTATTGAATATTGTTATATTATATACCTGTACATTGTACAATGTACAGGTGTACATGCCTGTGCACATACATATATATATATATATATATATAAATATATATTATTATATTATATACCTGAATTATATATATATATATATATATATATATATATATATATATATATATATATATATATATATATACATATATGTTATAAAGTCAGTTGTAGATATATCGATTGATGTAATATACATTTAAATGCATTTAGCATTACGTAACATAAATCGATATATCTACATAAAAACTTTAAACTAGATTTCGGTGTCACGCTCTGTGTTAATTGCATAGCCATATCCATGTAAATGTTTGTTTTTCTGGTATTTTATATTTTTATCGTCTGTAAAGTATATTTCGTTATTTGTCTATAGAATAAATTCTACTCGGTGAGATTGCCTCATGCTAGGTTCTGCATCTCATCGGGTAGGTACTATTATTATTATTATGTTATATTATTATTATGTTCAATAGTTCTTTGTTTCGATTAATAAACTGTATCACTTTACTACACACATATATATATATATATATATATATATATATATATATATATATATATCAATATTGTTACTATACCAATACAAGTACTATAGTACATATATAGTATACATACATCAATACGATTGTTTTATTATATACACATCCACATATCGATATTGTTAACATAACATTGTCGCACGTATTGCGTATTCTAGTACCTTATGAATACGCACGCATGTCGCATATTACTGTATGTCGTCGCGCATGACCAACCCACGACGTAGGTGACCTGGGTCTCACGTGCAGACGGCTGATTATATATATATATATATATATATATATATATATATATCCGCCGCTGTATTGCAAATATCTATGAAGTCCCCTTAATTCCCTTAATAAATATAAATAAGCCTTGCCGCTATTCTTTCTATATATAGGCATACGCATTATGTATGCACATAAAGATTATACTTTAGTCAAACCACATACACGATATATATATATACCCCATAGACATTCATATCCCATACATAACTTAACAAATATTATTATTACATTTTCAATAGTCCGATAATATTCTGCCAGGACTCAATCAACATCTCATTCACATCAGGTGTATTTGAACGATCTCCTGGAATTTTACTAAATCAAGAAACCAGTTTGATATCCGCCATGAACATTTTTCATAGTTAGTAAATTATTAATTTCAAAAATACTATATAAATTACATACATATATGAATACTACTATACTTAGTAGTATAATAAAGATCAGTATTATGCATGTATTTTTTTCTTATTTAATTTTGTTCCATTATTTAACATATGTCCTAAATTGGTGAAGACTTTGACATTATCAATCATTACATATTTTTTATATTTCAGAAAGACTATTCAAATTGGAAATTGGCCAGGAACGATTAATTGAAATAAACACAAATATAGAGATTATTTTTCTGAATCAAATGAAAATATTTTCGAAATGTAAAGATAAGAAATAATGTACAAAATAAAACTATATATACCTAATATCTTATTTTAATAATAACTCATTTATAGGTCAAGATTTCTGTGGAATAATACAAATTATGTAATTTGTAAAATATATTATTTTTTATTTGTTATATGTAAATAAATATTTTCTATCAAAATCTATTTGATTCTTTGTTTTTAAAACATTCGTATATATCAGTTTCAAAAACTAACAAATTATTATATTTTTGAAACATTTATTTATGTTAGTTTCTAAAACTAACAAATAATTATGTTTTTGAAACATTAAAGTATGTAAGTTATAGAACCATGTCAAATAACTAGCCATGAACTAGGTTTTAAAAACATAAATTATTGTTTGTTATAAAAACTTTATTTCGAAACAATTATTTACTGGGTTATTATCCATTATAATAGAAAAATATATATATATGGAAACATTACCAACAAAAAATCAAAAATGCTGCTGCAATATCTTTTCGGTCAGATGGTAGTGTAGACAGTATATGTGTTGATAAAATATACACACTTGCGAAATTAATAGATAAAGTTGGAAACGAATCGCTTATATTTGTAGCTGTAGGAGAACCTTTGGAACGTGTAGCTCGTGGGATAAAACACAATGATTAAATCAATAGAAAATCATCTTAGAAGTAACCTAATAAATGTAAGAAAATAAAATCTTAGTGGACTCTAAAAAAAGTTATCAAGGGATGTATGAAATAGACATAAAATATACATAATATAAATGTATTATTTTCTAGTCTGGAAGAAATATTTACAGTGTGTTGTACATATAGTAGGATTATGTGCGCTAAACCACACAGTTCCGATGTGGAAAGAATTATATCTGCAAATAATTTTCTTAAGTCTGTACATAGAAATGGAATGAAAATAGAAACTTAGAATAATCAATTATTTATTCATTATAATATGCCGGATCTTAAAAATTGGAATCCTAGACCTGCGGTATTAGCTTGGCTAGCTATTTGATTAAAAAATCATTAATAATATTTTAGCCATCATTCAATAAAATTTCAGATTAACCTAAAATGTGTAGGATAAATATACGAAATCATAGACAACACGATAGAGAGCATGGTAAAACATAAGAGTATTTCAAGGGAATTTTTTCTGGTGCAGAAAACATAAATTAGAAGAAGAAAATAAATCCCTTTAAAAACAATAAAATTCTAAATATGGTACAATAAATAATAAATATAAACGCTTCATCTTTAACATATATTTTGTAATCATACGTTTTTGCTGTAATTATCAGTATTTCAGCCTACATTCATATAGATATTAATATATCTACCTATGCATTAAAATAATTATATAAAACTATACAATATTAATTGATAAATAATTATTAATAATTATATATTTATGTGCAGTCAATATTATTCCTTAATGAGACACCTGCTGTCTATATGTATACACTTTCCTACCAACCAATGTATTATAATAATACATTTCCAATAATTAATATTATCTAATCGATTATAAGATTATTATAACAATTATATAAGTATTACCTTTTCAAAACATACAGCTTCAATTACTCGACTGTATTTATTAATTTCGAGGGTTTTTCCGAAAAGAATATTCTGACGAATGGAAGACGAGAATATCCACGGCTCTTGAGGAACAAGGGATAATGTCGAGTTGTAGATTTCAACTAAACTCTCCCTCATTAGTGGCAATTCTCCGAGAAGAGCCATCAGTAAAGAGGACTGTTCAAATATGTGTATGTATATGTATATATATATATATATATATATATATATACATGTATATGTATGAATATAATGTGTGTACTTCCATATACTATAATACCCAGTATTCAATACTCGTGTCTAACTTGTATTTATCTAGAGTTTAAACTCGTGTTTAGCCTGCTAATTTGGTAACACTATTAACATCAGCTAGATCCAAGTTTACCTCGAGATTAATCCCAGATAAATCCAAGTTAAATCCAAGTTTAACTCGAGATTAATCCAAGTTAACTCGAGTTAAATCCCAGTTAAATCCGAGTTTAAAAATAATTCAAATTATTCACATTGATATTTATATTATATCTATATATTATTTATACATATTAATATATTATACCTGCTAATTTATATTATATTGTTATCTATATTATGGCTAGATAAGTAATTTACATATTGATTTTATATCAGTTTTATTTTGGCGAAATTATAGATCTATAATATTATACTTATATGTTACATCATGTATGATATGTCCCATATATCCCCTATATATATTTGCCATTATATATAAGTATATACTTCATATATGATCATATATGATCACCAAATACTTATATTATCTTAATTATTTTATAAGTATTTATAAATATATGGTATTTTATATATGTTATACATTGTTATATATAGGTTAAATAAATTATTTTAATATTTTTTAATATGATAAATTTATCAACAAATATTCAATATTTTTTATTTATTTTTATTAATTTAGATTCAATAGATTTACCTAAATTTAATAAAATAATAAATAATTAAATAATTGGTAATATTTATAGATAAATATTTTGGACTATTAAATAACTTGGATTAATATGTGATATAATAATCCAAGTTGCAACTAGTTAAATATGGATCAGCTAAATCCAAGTTGATCTCAGTTTAAAAAAATAACTTGGATTAAACTGTGATATAATGATCCAAGTTACAACTAGTTAAATATTGATCAGCTAGATCAAAGTTGATCTCAGTTTTAAAAAAATAACTTGTATTAAACTGGGATTTAATAATCCAAGTTGCAACTAGTTAAATATGTATCAGCTAAATCCAAATTGATCTCAGTTTAAAAAAATAACTTGGATTAAACTGTGATATAATGATCCAAGTTTCAACTAGTTAAATATTGATCAGATAAATCCAAGTTTGGACCAGATTCCCCCAGTTTCCCAGTTAGATCCAAGTTAAACACGAGTATTGAATACATGGTTGTTATTTAATTTAATTATTATTTAATTTTTATTTAATCAAACCTACTTATTCATTGTTACTAAACCCATTGCACTTTTAGAGAAAGTGAATATGTAGCTCATGGCTGAGGTATTTTTATAAGTTGTTTAAAGTTGTTAAGGAAGTTATTACTAAGATATATCATTATTAATTTAAAATTTTGTATTTTATATTATTTTGTTTAATATTATTTTTAATATATTGAAATATAGATCACATCCCTTATTGGTATATATATATATATATATATATATATATATATCTATATATATAGCTATGTATAAATGTATAGACAACGTTGTTAAGTAATGTTATAACAACAATATAAACATAATATATAGTAGACATAATAAATAGTTCAATATAAAAAAGATATATATATATATATATATATATATATATATAAATTATTTGTGTAGTGTTTATATTTTCTAAAAGCTATATTTTCACTTAAATCCTATACAATCTAAAGCGATGATTTGATAATAAAAACCTTTCCGGATCCAACACTTCCTATAACTGCTATCAAATCTCCTCTTTTTATACTTAAGTTGATATCTTCTAGCATAGCAACTTTACCTTTATTCTACGAAATAATTAACGTAATATTATTATGAGAGTATTATGTGTATGTCCTATAAGATTTACGATTATCTATTCTAAATTACCACTGTTAAATGCTAGTATTAACACTACGATAATGTTACTTTACTAATGGCGATTATGACTTTACAAACAACATTGACAATTATTTACATTATAATTTAAATATTTATTTTATTATAAATAAAGAAATTGAATTTACATCCTAAATATTATACTATATATAATATATATTATATTTTTTAGAATTCAATATATATGTTAACTTATAGTTAATTATATATTTTGAATGTGGCAATATGTGATAATCATATATATATATATATATATATATATATATATATATATATATATATATATATATATACTAATAAATGATATTTAAAAATCTAATAAATCACTTTATAATATACTTCAAATTATCAATAATGTAAAATAGTAAAACCAAAGTGAAATCATCACCTGCTTAACAAAAGATATAGTATAACTATTATAATACTGACATTTTTCCAATCCGTGGAGACATTCGTCATACGTATAGCGATATCCTCATTGTCTTCTCGTTCACTGATATTTGTATTGTTATCTTCTATCTTTAATAATGTATCGTATTCTTCCAATTCTAGAAAATTCTATCGGATTTTTTAATGAATAATTATATATTTATTTTATAATATATAAAATAATCGTAGTATATTTAAAATCACATTCATTAATTTTTATTGAAATTGATACCCAATGTATATATATAAATAAACCTTATCATCATATATATATATATATATATATATATATATATATATATATATATATATGTATACTACAAACTAAGCCGTTCCTACCTGACTTATCTGTATAGACACATCAATTGCATAGCATGGAAAGATGGACAGATGGCTATAATACCATTGTATCTACGTACTGTATCGACTAATTGTCTACTTGTCCATCTGACCACCTGACCTGCTACAACCACATGTGGTGCACCCTACCTAAATGTTTCCTACCTGAATTCTCTGTATCAATACATTTAGTTGTATAGCCTTGGAAGGTGGAAAGTTGGACAGATGGACTGATGGCTAGACTACCATTGCAGCTATGCGATGTATTAACTGTACATATGTCCATCTGACCATCTGACTATCTGTCCTCATATAACAGCACCCTACCTAAATGGTTCCTACCTGAATTCTGTGTATCGACACGTCGACTTCGTTCAGCGTGACGACGGCGTACGGAAACAGGATAGCCACGTCAACTCGTATCATGTTGTACATCATGATGATGGTGAACAGGGTACTGGACAACAGGGTGCCGCCTAGCCACACTAACGATGTGATGTGCACGAAACACGCGATCTTCACGGTGAACAACGTCGGCGATTGTAAAACGATCACTTTGTACATGGTCTTCTTAAATAGTTGTTTGTATTCCAGTCTATTCGAGTTTTTCAAGATTAGTTTTACATAATATATATATTTATATATTATTATGTAATTTTATTGTATTTTATACGAATGAAGATGATGAAATATGACATTTCACTACTGTTAGGAGATATCGAATTAAAAAAGCTAATCGATTTCATTGATTATCCATAGCCATTTTCTATAAACTGAATTCATTCATTCATTCATATATGGGTATGTATGCATCATGTTGGGATGATTAAATGTGCATTAGGAGTATCATTATGGGATAGAACTACAGATTTACAAGGAATTATAATTACTTTTTGGTCATATCCAACTATATAACTAACTATAGTGATAGTATGATTTATTATATTATATATATAGATGGACATTATCATTTTTCTATATGGAATATATATGTTTAATAAAGGATGACCTATCATTGAAAATAAAATCTAAGTTGTAGATATAACTTATAAGAGACAGTTGAAATTATAAATATAACATTATTACATATTTAAATATATAATATAAATTATAAACACATATAAATATATATGTGTATTATAACAGGAAGTGGTAGTGAGTGAATCTGGCCGTATATAAATGAAATATATTAAATGAAAGCGGGACCAAGAATGATCAAATAAACTGGGGTGGATTATGAGGTGAATAAAGTTTCATTTTTTAATATTTAATAATTAAATTTTCAATATGTTCAATCATTAGTATATCATTATTATTATAAATACATATTATCAATTTTCAAAAATGTTGTTCTTTTATTTTTTTATTATTATTTTCTTCCCATACGAGCGAAGAGTCCTACATTTATACTCTATTTTAGTGCCTAATAAACAGTTATCCTCCATCATCATAATATCCCATAGAGGGAACTCTATAAAGTACACCTTATTAACGATATGCAATCTAATATTTATGATAGGGAGGAAGGAGTATCTAAGAATACCGATCTAGTTTGAGTCTGTATCAGTAAGTGCTATCGTATATTTAGATGAGTAGGTATTGTTTAACATAGTTACAGATATATTTAATATACATTTTGAATATGTTGTTGAAATAAGAAGAGAAGGGTAGATTATGTGTTATATAGAAGTAGGGTTATTACACGAAAGATATCTTCTTTGTAGGTATAACATAACATAGGGGAACCTGGTTTAGATTAGGATGAAATGTGTTGGTGAATTTTGTAATTAGATCTACCTACATTGCTCTAATTAAGATTATAAATATATATATATATATATATATATATATATATATATTAATATAAAAACGTTCTTAGTTTATGTATAAGATCGCAGTAGACATTTTCCCAGCAGAATAATTTAATGACTCTTATTCCGGCGATAATTTCACTCATTAGATTAATCCTCTTATCTGTGCATTCGGCAATTCGTTTCCTGTTTACGTTATCGAGGTTACGTTACACACGTGACAAGTTTCGCGCGTAATGATTGGCTTACCTGAATCGTTTGAATTGATGACCTAGCAAAGACTGCACAGCGATGATGATAACCAGAGATCCGTATCCAAAAGCAGACGACCAGCCATAGTTGTAATGAAGAATTGCGTACGTGGCACATAACATCAATGGCGCCAGTAGCAAAGACGGAAGAACTATTATCAACTGTTGCGATAAGATGTGCGGCGTTATAAATCATCTATTTATAATAATGAGTTTATATTATGTAATTATATACATATTTAATTTAATAACTATTCAATAACTAATACGTATTAGTGTACGAAATATTTGATAATTTGCGAAAACAACATTAGAATAAGTACATTTACTAGTAAATATTGAAAGTTCAAATTTCCAATAATGTATATAAATTATTATTTCGATAGTTGATTTAAAATAATTGTATATAAGAACAATTATATACATAATAAAGTCAATAATGTGTATGCATAGGAAGTGTATACCTAGGAAAGTAAACAACATGTTTACCTAGGAAAGTAAACAACATATATATATATATATATATATATATAGGAATTGTAAATACATATACACGTTTAAATATATGTGTTATATTTATGAATTCATGTAGATTTTATCAAAAAAGTGAATAAATATTATGACTATAGTATATATATATATATATATATATATATATATATATATATATATATATATATACTATATATATATATATATATATATACTATATATATATATATATATATATATATATTTATATATATAATATTACTACGTATAAGTGTATTCACCAAGTCAATTAATTGTAGCTAATTTAGATGCTAGACTTGTTACATATAAAATGTGAGTGTATACGTGAAATATATATATATATATATATATATATATATATATATGTATATATGTACGTAAAGTGATTGACTTGCATTACTGTGACATGTGTTTACGCCGTGACGAGATAGGCGTTACGATGAGGTAACACCGGTGATGTCACGTGACACGAGTGGGTGGTAGTCACGTGATGCTAATATGGCGTGGGGAGTGAATGTATCGTATCGGTATCGGTTACATGATAATAGGGGAGCTGTAACGGTGTATCGACTCCAAAAAAAACGTATATATTAAATACCGAGATTTCAATGTAATAGTATAAGCATATATATATATATATATATATATATATATATATATATATATATATATATTCAATCTGGGGTATATGGCTCAGTGGGACAACCAAAAACTAGTATGCCAGAGGTCCCGCGTTCGAATGCAGGCAGTTCTTGTGTTTATCTTAAGAACTTATATAGGTTTTATAAAACGATAAATCAAAACACAAGACAATAATGTTACTATTTGTATTGTATTGTCCGGGGCCCCTCACATTTATTTATAACATGTATACAAGTCTATGACTTATTGAGGGGTCCATTTGTATCCGCCATTTGTATTGTATTCAATATATATATATATATATATATATATATATATATATATATGAGATTTAAATAAATTAATATTATTATTATTATTATTATATATATATATATATATATTTATATATAAAATATTATTAAATATTATACTAAATATGTCCTAGTGATAAAAATGCGAACAAGAGTTCATAGGTCAAAGGTCATATGTAGGTTACACGAGGTACGACGTATTACTGCGAACGCTGTACTGGTTTAATCACGTGACATATTGACCGACGTGTCCAGTTGCCGACATTACGTAGGTGTCCCCGTGCAAGACGATAGTTTAATAAGCGATTGTTTAAACCTAGTACTTTGTTATTTAAATGTTTAATTCGTTTAAAATAATTATTAAAAATAAGCGACTTATATTAGAAATACGCATTCATCTGTAGTATTATAGATATAATATATAATATATATTAAGTATACTGTATATAGTACATAATTTAATTAATTAAAATTAAAATATAATTAACCTAACTATATGGGCTTAACATATCTATTTAGTATCCTACATAAATCACCTTCACTATGTCGACCCACGATGTAGGCAAAGTCCTATAATATTGGATCTATATAGCGGGCCTACATATATAGTATAAAGTGTATACTATACAGTGTATACTATACAATGTATACTATACATACAGCAGTGGTAGGCTATTAGTAGGCCGGAAACAGTAGCGTTACGCATGTCATCGTAGGTTGATGTTTATATAGGACTATGTTTATATTTAAAAAACGTATATATACATATAGTATACTATATGTATATAGTACATTGTATATAGTAAATAATCAAACACGCTAATAAACGTCCTACCTGGACGATGTGTCCAACTGTACTAGTGACCTACTATAGTATATACAGTATGTAGGCTGTGGCGTGCGTACTATCGTATGCATACTATAGGGCCTGCATATATGTCACGTACCTGGGTCACGTGATTAATATGGAATACATTCAATGGAATATATACAATCACATACGTGCGTTTACTATAAAAAGTATATATATATAAGGGTAATTGTCTCGACAAGCAGCAATGCTTCTACAATTACCCAGGTACTTGTACCTAAATCTGATAATAATAATAATAATAATAATAATAATATATATATATATATATATATATATTGTATAGTAAACGCACGACATGCTATATGAGCTAAATATATATATGGTATACCTTACCGAGTCTGTATGAACGTTGATCTTGCTTCTATCTACCTGAATCGACGTGCTTGCTATAATTACTTAAGTATTTATTTATCACGAATTTATTTAATTAAATAAATTTGAGATAAATAAATACGTAAGTAATTATATACTAATTATAATATATATATATATATATATATATATATATATATATAAACCATAGTTTAGATTATTTAATTAAATAAATTTGAGATAAATTAATACGTAAGTAATTATATACTAATTATAATATATATATATATATATATATATATATATATATATATATATATATATAAACCATAGTTTAGATTATTTAATTAAATATATTTGAGATAAATAAATACTTAAGTAATTATAGCAAGCACGTCGATTCAAGGTTAATAGAAACAAGGTCAAAGTGCATACAGACTCGGTAAGTTATACCATATATATTTAGTTCCATATATCTCTATAGATCTACCTAGTCTATATATATATTTAAATATATATATATATATATATATATATATATATATATATATATTAACATAGTAAATATATTTAGCATCTTGCGCGCATTACATTTGAATCCCTCGCAAAAAAAACCCATCCGCCTAATGTAATCAAATATATACGTAAAGTAATAGTTGAATTGGTAAATGCTAATCTATTGATTACATAATATATACACGATTACATAATATATACACGATTACATAATATATAATCAACTCTTTCAACATCTCTCGTCTCGCCATCGTATTTGTGTTTATCAACAACAAAAAACTATATAAATTTTTCAGAATATTTTATTCTATCAATAATTGATATAGGTGATTATGTATAACATATATCATATATATATATATATATATATATATATATATATATATATATATATATATATATATATATATATCTATACAATGAACATAACAAAATTACAACAATTTTTCTAGATCTGAAAAAAGCTTTCGATGTTGTTGATCTACATGATGTATTATTATTAAAAAAACTTGAACTATATGGAATAAGAGGAAATATATATAATTTAATAAAAAGTTATTTAAATAACAGAACATTTACCACCAAAAAAAAATTCATTATCGAATACTAAATATGTTAAGTACGGTTCCTCAAGGTTCTGTTATGGGGCCCTTATTTTTTATAATTTTTATAAATGACCTACCAAATGTTTTTAAAAATGTGAATAATATTAATTTAAATGTATATGCTGACGATACATCACTAACAGTTTACGCTAATAGTGATGTTGAACTAACAAAATTACTTCAAATATATATGGATAAATTAAAATATTGGTTCGATATAAATAATTTAAAACTTAATATACAAAAAACTAAAATACTTCCATATTTTAATACTAAACTGACTAATGATATAACAATTGACAATATAAAAATTGATATTGTAGATAACTATACATTTTTGGGTTTGTATTTAGATACAAAATTATCATTTAATATACATATTGATAATTCAAATATGAAACTTTCAAAAATAATATACTTAATTAAAAGGTTATCATATTTAAATATTAAAAATTTGATTTTATTATACAACTCTTTGTTTTTATCTAATTTAACATATGGTATTGAAATATGGGGTAATATTTATAATTCTAATTTAAATATTTAAATTTATCACAAACAAAAATAATAATAATAATTAATAAAAAGATTATTAACAATTCAAAATTACCATTAATAAGATTATCGCATACATCAATTTTATTTTATAATAGTAACATTTTAAAACTTGATGATCTTATAACTTTTAGAAATATTTTAATTATATATAATCTTTTAAATAATAAATATATAACTGATTATTTTAAATTTAATAGAAATAAAACCAAATTTATTTTACCACTTATGAAAACCAATAGATTCCAAAATACAATATTTTTCAAAGGACATAAACTTTATAATTTAATAATGTTTAATAATATTTTAAAAACTAATACAATTACTCATACTTTAAAACTGAAGAAAGTATTAAAATCATTTTTTATTAAACAGTATTGTTAATTTTTTTATAAATATTAATTATTATAATTTTGGCAAACATCTTTTTTTTAATCATTCTAAAACAATTACACATATTTATTATAAACAGTATTACAAAATGTACACATTTATATTATAAACAGTATTACAAAATTTAAATTATAAACAGTATTACAAATAAACTATTACAAATTAAAGAGTATTAAAAAAATATAAAAATTATAAAAGTATTATAATCTTTAAAAAAAAACAGTATTAAAATTATAAACATGTTTACTCTACAGTATTAAAACAAAATCTAAAAAAATTATTTAATTTATTGTATATTATTTTATCTTCATTTTTCTTTTTTTTTCAAATTACACTATCGTGATATTAACCTATTACATTGTTATGCTTATTATATAATAATCAATTATTTCTTTAACATTTTAATTTTAGTTTTTATTTAAACAGTATTAAAATATATGTCATATTGATAGTACAAATTATTTAATTTTCTCTTTCTTTACAATTTAACTTTGAATGCCTATTCACGAATCACAACTTTTATTTTTATAATCTGTAGGATATATATCCTATCAACTTTATTTATATCTCCTTTATTATTGTAATTTTATATTTTATCTTTGTTTCTAATTTTAAATTTTATTATTTTCGTATGTGATTAACCTTTTATTTAATCATTTCATTGTTTTTTATATTACTATGATTTTATTATTATGTTTATCATTATTTCTATTTTATTATTTTATTTGAATGGAAATGATGATATGACATTGTACATACTGTTAGGAGGATTCGAATCAATAAAGCTAATCGCTTTCACTGATCCTCCTTAGACTTAAGTTAACTTACAAATTTATCTATAAACTGAATTCATTCATTCATTCATATATTATATATATATATATATATATATATATATATATATATATATATATTCATCAACGAATTAGTTTCATCACAAACATGTATTTATGATGATATGTATGCATCTCAACATAAATTGGAGAAGATTTAGCGGAGCAGAATAATTGATTTTTAAATTAAAGTACAAACTATATAACTCTCTATCTATAGGGAGTTATTGTTCCCTAGATGTTACTGTATGGTTGTGAAAAGTGGACTCTACTGGAAGATTAAAAAAAGAATATACCCGATATAGACGCTATATAAGCTCATAGACGACTTTTAAATACCGGCTATAAATAGAGGCAAAAGAATATATTTGCAAACATCGAAATAAGAGGAAAAGTCGGCTCATATGAACCCCTACTTGATATCATTGCGAGAAGAAAAATAACCCGGTTCGGACATATAACCCGTACAAATTTGCTCGCTAACACTATTCTCCATGGATATGTCGAAGGTAAAAGAATAAGAGGAAGCTTTTATCTAGATAAAAGTGAAATTATATATCTATAGATAAATGATGTATTAGAATACTCTATAGATTCTCTCTTCGTCAACTTTTAGATATTGCTATGGAGAGTAGGGGAGGGAAGGGAGGTAGTAGCCGAGGACGTAGTAGTGGCCGTATTAATTAACGCTTAAATGGTGCTTGATAGGATAAAAAGTTCTATATACAATATTTAAATAATCAAAATATCTATAATATATAGTAAATTTTTTTTAAATAATTCATTAATTACTCTAATTTATTATATAATCATTTTTTTGTCAAATTTTGACAAAAAACACGATTTTATATATTTACGCTTATTTATGTGTAAGAGTATGTGTATATATAATTAAATCATTGAATCAAATAAGGTGCGTATGCATCATAAATATAATTATTTAATATTACATAATTAAAAAAATATAAATCGAATACATTACGAGACACCTATCGCATTTTCTGGTACTAGCCACTACTACGGCCTTGCCTTATTTGAGTGCTTTTTGTAATGCATAATCAAACGTTTATATTATTAGGTAAAACACTTTATATATAAAAGTGAAATCACAGTATTCTAGAACTATATAATTTCTAGTTAATTCAAAAAAACAATAGCCTAAAATTCAGTATTTATCGATATATTAGAAATCTTCTGAGGCATATTAATTATCGGTCACTACTCCCTTCCCTCCCCTACTACATGTAGAAAGTGTATCGCTACCGTTGTCTTGTGCCCCCTACGACTGCCATTACACGTGACCTAGTAACTAAGTAACAACATAAATACATTTTTTATAGAAAGTAGTTCGTTTATGGAATCAACTTATTCGATTGGTAATGTTTTGCATTTTTTGAATACAACTTTATATTTTAATAATATTTATAATATATTTAAATACACACATATATATATAACTGTATTCAATTTCGATGTATATTATTAGTATATTATATATAACGAAATACATTATTGAATAGTAGGTACCTAGTACCTACTCCGAGTATTGATACCAATCTCTATTGTAATAATATCAATATAATTCAATAACATTATTTACTAGGGTTCGAAATGAACACCTTTTTCTAAGCTTCGAAGCCATCTCAGTCCAAAAAATAAGTAATCAGTCTCAGTCTACATTTTGTTTTACTTCAACTAGTATCAATAAACTAAAAGCTTCGGCTCGTCTTGCGCATGCGCATGCAAGCATGAATCATACCCTACTATAGTATATGAATCATACCCTACTATAGTATATGAATCATACCCTACTATGTACCATATACAAATCGATTAATGAAAGAAATAATATAGTATACAAACTATTAAAACTGTAGTTTAAAAAGGTCAATTAAACTATAAATAGATGTTTATAATAGATGTGTGTGCATACTGTATTGTGTGTAAAGGTACATCGAGTAAAGGTGGCTCGTTATACGATAATGTTATTTAAACTTTGAACTTAAAAAATAAATCTATTGTTACATAAAATAGTATGAAATCTGCTGTAAAGTTTATCGTGAATAAAAAAATGCATAATGTTTACATAACACATTTTTATATATACATTTATATAGTAAATTCCTGATAACTCGATATTCCGCATAGAAAACAGTATCGGTTAGTCAATGTGGTCGCTATATTTGTTTAAATTCGTATTTGTCAATATTAATATTTATATATATATATAATATATAAACACATATATTGTTTATAATTTTTTAAATTTATAATTATGAGTCCTTTCATCCCAGGAACTTAGATTAAGTTTTCACTTATAACCATATGTTTCTAACCCCTTTGAATCAACTATCGTGTTAAGGCATCCATGGTTTTAACGAGATCCGACCATTTATGTATACACTATTATATAAGATCACTTCATAATATTATTTTATAATAAATATTAATGGTCCGGATGATCTTGAACCCGCGTACTACTGCTTGTGTGTCTGACGCCTTAGCCAACTGAGCCACACTGGCAGTTTATATATATATATATATATATATATATATATACAGTCAACTCCCGATAAGTCGAACTCGCAAGGGACCAGGAAAAGTGTCCGACTTAGCGAGATGTCCGACTTATCCGAGATTCAGAATATCATGCAAATAAGACATAAAATGCGCCGCGCGAGTTAAATGGTTACCAAAATGTGGAATTATGCAACAATCAACAACATCAAATGTTTTATTCAATTATATTACTTACTAAAATTATAATATTCATTATTTAAAGTAAACATTTCTGAAAATTTATAAAAATTCCGACTTATCCAGTATAAAAACCATAAAATGACTATAATATGTGTCCGACTTATAGAAAAGTCCGACTTATCCAATCCAACTTAACCGACTTATCCGATTTATTTAACATGGAACTCGATACAAATCCAACCAAACCAACTAAATGTGTCCGACTTATCGAGAAGTCCGACTTATCCGTAGTCCGACTTACCGAGAGTTGACTGTATATATATATATATATATATATATATATATATATATATGTAATAATTTAATAGATATATTATATATATATATATCTTACAAACATTGTCAAATATCTTCATATCATTGGACATCACATTAACGATATGTCCTATGTCAGTATTGTCCCTACTCGTGTAGCTCAGCTTCAGTACCTAAAGTGTTAGGTAATACATGTATTATCGCTCATATCACATATTATTATTAGTACGTATATATGTGTATATATATATATACACAGTTATATATACTGTTATATATTAAGGTCAATTATTGATAACTCAGAATTCAAGGTATCGAATAAATGTGTTTATTTAATAATAAATTGATAGTATAATATATTTATATTTATCAATATTAAATCTATAAATTGAATGGACATATATCTCTATTGAGTAAATTAAACAGATATTATTAAGTTTTTTTTAAATATATATATAAAGATATGATTATTTAGGATAAAAATAATATATTAATTAAAATATATATAATAATTATTATTTTATATAAATAGAGTTATTTAATAATATATATGCTATATAAATAATTAAAAATACAATATAGTTACAATCAATATTAATAAAATAATATTATAAGATTATATATAATAATTATATATTTATAATTTAACCTATAAGTAATGTATATTAATATATATATATATATATATATATATATTAGCGTTGTCATTCGGACTCGGACTTCGGACCCGGACTTCGGACTTTAGGTCATTGATACCGGACTGATACAGTATCATTTATAATATATCGGACTCGGACCGGACTCGGACCAGAATTTAATATTTAAATCGGACTATTTCGGACTTTAAATATTAGATTCGGACTATTTCGGACTTTAAATATTAGATTCGTATTATTTCGGATTTTTATTATTGGATATCTAAAATACATTCCAATGTTTACCTTTGGGATTATATTTATTCGCGCCATTTTCAACCACCATAGCGGTTCTGTGTATATATCCGCGACACTATTACTCAGCTTAGCGTCCCTTTGTGTGAATAGGAGTCACTGTCAATCAAACTACCCCGTCCTTCGTATGTATCCGCGACACTTTTAATCCACATTGCATCATTTTAAAACATTTTCATTGCACAGAAGTTTTAATAATAATTGATCATATATAATAAATATACCATTTGAGGATCATTATTGCTAATCATTAATTTTGAAATTATTATTTAAAAAAATAGCATTTTATAAATATGAAAGATCATAAATCACTCAAATCCAGTACTAAAATTATAGATATTAAAACCTGATATTTTTTTCAACTATTTGATACTCACAAATATCTCCAAGACCCGAACCAGTTTACATCACTATACGATACTTATGCTGCTGTCAAAAAATGCGGATACAATTACCAAACGATACTGATAGTGATACTTCTGTTAAACAATACTGAGACTTCTGTCAAATGATACTGATACGATACTGATACAGCTGTTGAATGATACTGATACGATAATGATACAGTTGTCGAATGATACTGATACGATACTGATACAGCTGTTGAATGATACTGATACGATACTGATACAGCTGTCGAATGATACTGATACGATACTGATACAGCTGTCGAATGATACTGATACGATACTGATACAGCTGTTGAATGATACTGATACGATACTGATACAGCTGTTGAATGATACTGATACGATACTGATACAGCTGTTGAATGATACTGATACGATACTGATACAGCTGTCGAATGATACTGATGCGATACTGATACAGCTGTCGAATGATACTGATGCGATACTGATACAGCTGTTGAATGATACTGATACCATACTGATACAGCTGTTGAATGATACTGATACGATACAGAGACTTACTTTTTAGAAAATTTGACAACACTAATATATATATATTATATTTTCATTAACAATATAAAAACGAAGAATGTTACGCTATAGCAGTAGAAACTATACTTCCGCACTAACTCGAACAAACGCGCGCTCGCTGACCTCGACATACATAATAGAACACAGACCTTGACATAAATAATTGAACACTGACCTTAGCATACATCATGGAACACAGAGATAATCGTATTCGCATGGACATCATCTGAAGCATGTAGTAGTACTGATGTTCCACTACTGCGACGAACAGAAGAGAGACGCTCAGCGAACCGGATACAGCGTAGGCGGAAGTTACGTCACCGTCCCGGATGTTATCCAGCAAGGTCAACAGATAACCGATTTGCATGGGGATCGTCATCTTTATCACCGCCTAGAATGTCACATTAAGTTTAAATAAACAAATACATACGAGTTATCATTCCTCGCCAACAGGCAAGGAATAATTGGGAAAATAATAAATAAGTAAATATTATTTGCTTAATTTTCCCAATCATCATATTTTGTATAGTCTATTGAAACTATTAAAGAGTAAACAAAATTTAAATTAGTAAAATATGGTATAGTCAATCAACCAATAATAATAATAATACTATTAATAAAGAGTATTAATAATATTAATAATAATGATAAAACAACTATAATATTTAAACTATATAAACAACACACGATACACACAAAAAACTCGTCAATAATTATATATATATAGAATATATAATATAATAAAAGTATTACAACTAATTTAACTAACTGATAGAATTCCTATGAATAATAATGAAATGAAAGTTTTGTAATTAGTTTTAATGAGAGCTGATGTCAGCGAGGGGATTTCAGTAGTCGATTCTTTATCCCAATTCCTATTATTTAGTAATGTGGTTATAACAATATATAGTCTAATCATTAATATTAAATCTATAATCGTTATATGTTAATAATATGTTACTTAAAATCAGTAAATATATTTTATTAATATGTGTTAAAAAATTGTAATTGTTATCATATATATATATATATATATATATATATTATAATATAATATTATAATATATATATTATAATTGTACTTTATAATTGTAATATTAAATTATAATTGCAATACATATATAAATTTTAATTAATATGTTTATAAACATAGAATACAGTAATATATTGTATATATTGTAATATATTATAGTAGTAGTAAATATAATAAATAAACTTGTTCATCTCGATACGGAGTCTGCTAGACTTTTGTTCGTCTATCACATTGTATAGGTCTTCTATCTGTAAGGTTTTCTTGTATCCCTCTCTCAGTATATCGCTCACCCATCTACAGGTATAGTATGTGTACATGTATGTATATTGATTGATTGTATTGTTTATTGTATAATAT